>JAEIIF010030200.1:0-16683 GCA_018874455.1 Drosophila trapezifrons
TGTGAGGAGTTGCTGCATGAGGGCTTTTTTCTGCTGCTGGCTGTTGGCCAGAAGCTTCTCCGTCCCCTCAATCGCACGATCCCACGTCGAGAGGATCGCCGCGATCTTCTTCTGTTCGGGGAGAGGGGGAAGGAGAATTGATGCCTTGCGAAGTTCTCCAAGAGAAATTTCTTGAAGAGCAGACCCACCGCTTCTCCGATCTAATTCTGCTTTTAAAGACGGTGCTCGAAGAGCCTGAAGCAGAAAGTGAGGTATTAACTTCTTTCGATCAGATGAGATTTTAGCCAGACCGCGAGTAATATTTACTCCTGAGTGATGCTGCTCTATTATCTTTGCTAGACCGATTTCACCACGCAATGCGAGAACGATGTCTCCTTCAGTTAGTAATGTTCTTTTATATTGAGAATTTATGATCTCATTCGTGCGGATGCATTCGTCTAAATCGATTTCTTTCTTGGCGATATCAATTACGCGCAGACAGGGGATCCCATCAGGTATATGTTCACCCGTCTGCACAATGCCGTAAGATATCGGAGATGAACAAATCTCCGCCAATGGGACGCTTTTCCACCCCTCAGGAAGCATAACCGAGCTCCTTCAGATAAGCGTCCATCTGCGCTTCCAGCTTGGCCAGTTCTGCCTTGATCTCCGCCCGTTCGGTCCGCACGGCGTTCAAGTCGATTTCTTCTTCTTCCTCAAACATATCGACATAACGCGGAATGTTCAGGTTGTAGTCGTTCTCTTTGATCTCGTCCGGTGTGGCGAGGTGGGCGTATTTGTCCACGTTCTTGCGGGCACGGTAGGTGTCCACAATTTTGGTGATGTTCTCTTCAGTCAGCACGTTCTGGTTCTTGCCCGCCCTGAACTCCCGGCTGGCGTCAATGAACAGCACGTCCTTCGTCTTGCGGTCCTTGCGGAAAATCAGGATGGCGGCTGGAATCCCTGTGCCGAAGAACAGCTTTTCCGGCAGGCCGATCACCGCATCCAGCAGGTTTTCCTCAATCAGCTTCTGGCGGATTTTGCCTTCCGAACTGCCCCGGAACAGCACGCCATGCGGCACCACAACACCCATGCGGCCCGTGCGGTCTTTCAGGGTGGCAATCATGTGCAGAATAAAGGCGTAATCACCTTTGGTTTTCGGTGGCACGCCACGGGCGAAGCGGTGATGCACGTCCTGTTCCGCCTCATCATGTCCCCATTTATCGAGGCTGAAAGGCGGGTTGGCCGTCACCACATCAAAGCGCAGCAGGTGGTTTTTATCATCCAGCAGCTTGGGGTTGCGGATGGTGTCGCCCCATTCAATGCGATGATTGTCCTCGCCATGCAGGAACATGTTCATCTTGGCGAAGGACCATGTGGAGCCAATGGCTTCCTGCCCAAGCAGTTCATAGGCTTTGCTACCGTTATGGTTCTGTGTCACCTGACGCCCGCACTTCATCAGCAGAGACGCCGAGCCACAGGCCGGGTCACAGATTTTATCACCCGGCTGCGGGTTCAGAATACGGGCCAGCAGTTCACTGACTTCCGGTGGGGTATAGAACTCACCAGCTTTCTGGCCACCACTGGCAGCAAAGTTCTTGATCAGGAACTCATAGCCATTGCCGATCACGTCGAGATTGCCCACGCGGGAGGGGCGCAGGTTCAGGTCGGGTTTGTGAAAATCTTCCAGCAGGTGACGCAGAATGGTGTTCTTCTGCTTCTCATCGCCCAGCTTGTCAGAGTTGAAGCTGATGTCCTGGAAGACGCTCTTGCCTGCGTCCTTCAGTTTTGTGCCGTTGGCTTCTTCAATGGCGTGCAGGGCTTTATCAATCCGCTCACCGTTTCCGGGGGCGTTGCGCTCTTTATAGAGTGTATAGAAATCCGAGCCCTTGGGCAGTACGAAGCGTTCCTGCGCCATCATGGCTTCGATCATGGCAGGGTTGTCGTCATACTGGCGTTTGAGCTTGTCATAATGGTCCTGCCAGACGTCTGAGATGTATTTCAGGAACAGCATGGTCAGCACGTAATCGCGGTAGGTGTCGGGACTGACGGTGCCACGGAAGGTATCGCAGGCGCTCCACAGCGCCTTGTTGATGGTGTCCTGTGAAATCTGCTCGGTCACGAAAAAGCTCCTGAATCAAAGGCCGGATTTGAGACGGTCGGAAAAGAGGTCGTTGGCGATAGCGGTCATCGTGTCGCGATTACGGCGCGCAAGCTGCTCAAGCAATATGCGCTCCCGCGCCATCGCATGATCAAGGGCGACAATCGCTCGTTGCTGGACCAGAGAGGGAAGCAACACCGGAGCGTCTTCCAGCATGGTACGGGCAATATTGCGCACCTGTGTGGAGCTTTGTGCGGTCTGCTCAAAGTGACGTACGCAGGGAGCCTGCCCAAGCCACCAGGCCAGCCACTCCGGGATGAGGTCCTGCCTCCCGGTTCGCAAAACGTAGAAATGAGGTGCCGCTACAGTGCGGTGCTGTTCGACGTATGTATCGACCACCACGCCATAGATCTGGCTGCCTCGGTTGGGAAAGAGAACATCACCCGCGCGCAGCCAGTTCGGAACTTTGCGCCCCGGAAGAACAGTCCGCACGCAGGTGTCCCAGGCGATGGTGCGGCTGGACGTGATATCACGCATCTGCACCACAACAGCATCGCCGTCCGTCCGCCCTTCAATGGCGCCGCGAAAGGGGTATCCGAGTGCGACACTGGCTACAGTACTGATTAACATTTGTCATGCACCAATCTGTTTCGTGCACCACAATGATACGGCAGCGATGCCGCGTCAAGAGAATTTTACACCAATGGAGTTGGTGCATGATATGGGGTTCTCTGAGGTCAACCACAACGCCGATACAGGAGATCCAAAAATCGCTGCGCAGTCCTGATATTTCAAAGAATTTGCTCATCGGGATCTACTGCTTCTTTCGGCAATATGAACGCAACCTCGGGTTTCTCCACGTTCTCACGGGACTTGCAGCGTCCCGCCATAATGCGACGCGTTTTTTTAGCGTCAGCTATTTTCTGCCTACGGACTCTTTCGTTTCGTCGCAGCCTCTCATTCTCTTCCGTATGCAAACGCTCTGCGGTGCTCTTGAGCGCCATGAATAAAGCAGGTCCAAACTCAGGCGCCACTCGAAACAACGAACGGTTTTCTGCCTCATTCATTTGCCCGAGAAGCCAACGAAAATCTCGTCCCCAAACAGCTTCGCAGACGCCGAGAGCAGTATGTTCCTTTGCCCTGAGGGGATACCTGATGTTTGCTGCACGTAGGAAATATGGCGCTGCTGCTACCATCGGAACCAAATCATTCGGCAAGTAGTCCTCTGGCTGCATACTCAGATCCAGAGTTCTTACGATCCGTCGACCATAAGAATTCAGAGAAACTTCCCGGAACAGAAGCAGGTGCACACGATGAAACGCTTTCAGACTCCCGCGAGTAACCAGTTGTCCGGCTCGTCTCCATGGAGTGTCAGGCCATGCGGCCAGTGTAGCCCACAGGCAAGCAGATCCCATAAAGGATCATCTGCCGCTGGCTCATCAACTGTGTTGCCAAGATTGTCGCCGCCTCGCAGATAAGTGTCCTCATCCAGGAGCGCGTGACAGCGTGAACACATCACCCGCTGCCGTCCCTTAAACCGAAAAAAATACCGTGTCGATGACATCTGTGACACCACTTTGTCAGAAACCTACGATGCCGGATGCAGATGACTTCTCCTGCAAAAGCCCAGCGCAGTCGTCCATACGTTTCCCCCCGCTCCATAATGTCGTTTGCGACACACTCCGGGCACCAGGCGTGATCCTGCCGGATCCAGCCCTGCATATTGGCCTCATGTCTCTGACCGAAGGACATTTTTCGAAGAATCTTGATATCGACGGCAGTCTTATGGGCAAGAATTCTGTGATCACGTGCGCTGAACGGTGTCTGGGGGGTAATCGCATTCTGATATCGAATCTTGCCATCGCCATCTTCGACAACGACAATCTCTTCGAATACGTCTTGAGGACTTAACTCAAAAGGCGCCCCCACCCGTGTGAGCCATGACCAGAGTGCCTCACCGTCTAATGGTCGCGCGATAATAGGCCAGTCGATCTGCATGGCAGGCCTCGTATCTTTTCCTTTACTTGGAAATCAATGAACTTTTTCTCGCCTGGTTCGTTTAACCGGATAATTTTACCGCGCTTTATACGTGAATGTGTGCTGCGGTGCGGATGCGTTCTGATGCATGTAAAACACAGGGAAAAGATCTCACTTACTGATCTGGAGTCCAATACTTGGGACGCCATCATGAAGCGTGCGCGCATGCTTCAGGTGATACCCGAGACAGGTAAGGGACGGCGCCAGGCCATAAAGGAAGCAGCCGAAACTCTCGGCCTCAGCGAGAGTCAGATTTATAGACTCCTGAAGAAATTTCGTTCCCGGCGCACGACAAGTTCTCTGCTTCCATGTCCGCCTGGTCCAGAACAGGGAAGTCGCCGTCTCTCACCTGCAATGGAAAAAATCATCAGTAGCACAATAAAAAAGCACTACTACAAACGTGAAAAAGTTGCGACCTCCCATCTTCTGCGCTGTATCGACCAGGCATGCCGCGCACAAAACATTATTCCTCCATCCCGCAGCACCGTAAAACGCCGTCTTCTCCAGGAGGATGTCTGGAAAATGACCGTAGCTCGTGAGGGTTACAAATCAGCGCGTCAAAAGCTCAAGCCGGTGAAAATCGGACTGAGGCCAGAGCATCCACTTGATGTTGTCCAAATGGATCACACACGTGCTGACATTATTGTCGTTCAGGAACATACTGGCGTAACTCTGGGACGTCCGTGGATTACTCTGTGCCTCGACGTCTGCACGCGTATGGTCCTGGGTTTCACCATTGGGTTTGATCCACCATCGGCAACGGTTGTGGCTCTAACCCTCACGCAGACCGTTCTCCCCAAAAGTCAATGGACTGACAGGCACGACATCTCTCTTATGTGGCCAGCCCACGGCCTGCCTCGAATTTTGCATACCGATAATGCCAAAGAGTTTCATAGCCGCGCTCTGCGCCGTGGATGCGAAGAGCATGGCATCCAGATCGCCTTTCGCCCGCGCGGTTCACCTCATTTTGGCGGTCAAATTGAACGGCTGATGGGAACACTGATGCGTCGACTGCATGCTCTCCCCGGCACGACCTTCTCCTCAGTAGCGCAACGTGGCGACTATCCGTCCGAGAAGCGAGCTATTCTGACGCTGGAGGCGCTCAGACGTCACATAGCCCTGGAAATCCTTGGACCTTATCATAATGAGGTTCATTCAGCACTCGGCATCTCTCCTCTGGCCGCCTGGAACTCCTTCTTCCCTGACGGAGTGAGCCCCAGACTTCCATTTGACCCTGTACGATTCACAATAGATTTCCTGCCATATGAAATGCGGACCGTCAGACGTGACGGACTACATCTCTTCGGCCAGGTCTATTACGATACAGTACTGAACTCGCTCATTACCCCTGAGAAATCACGTTTGCGCGTTAAATATGATCCGCGTGATCTTGGTACCGTCTTTCTGGAGTTACCATCAGGAGATTACGTAAAAGTACCCTACGCCGACCTCGGTAAGCCGCCCATCAGTCTGTGGGAGCATCGAGAGAACACTAAAATAAAAGCAAGGATTGGTCGTGCAGATATCAACCACGCCGCCATTTCCTACGCCACGAAAGAACAAGAACGACTTCTGGACGATGCCATCCGGCAGGAGCGTAGACGGTCTGGGCAGCGAATGGCCCTGTCACAGGCACCTACCACCAGAGATGACACCCCGGCCAAAATTCCGGATGTCGATGAAGTCAACGCATGGAAAACGGAATTTCTGTCATGACGCAGACCTAGCTCCATCTGCATCCAGATGCCCGCAAGTGGGCGTCCGAAGATGGGGACAGTCGTATCGCACGTATAAGAGACAGCACTGTCTGGATCGCCAATTCCTATTCCGAGCAAGCCATCGACGTGTTTCAGGATATCATGCAGCAGCCGCCCGGACGGCGCATGCTCAATGTCCTGCTTACGGCGGAGTCAGGCATGGGGAAGACGGCCATTCTTGATCATTTTGCACGCAAACACGCTCACCCTTTCGACCAGCAATCGGGGGTCCGGCGCCAGCCGGTTGTCGTAGCGCTCATGCCACCTAACCCGTGTGAGTATGAGTTTCTGGACCAGGTCATGATCGCCGCCGGAGCCCCCCTGTCTCCGCACCGAACCAGCCGTGCGACGACGTTACGTGAGATGGCGATGCGGGTGCTCGAGACGATCGGAACACGCGTTCTTATTGTTGATGAGATTAACTCGGTACTGGGTGGTACTGCGCGTCAGCAGAGACTTTTTCTTCAGCTGCTCCGATTTCTCTCAAATTCTCTCAGGATCGGCTTTATTTGTGCCGGCACACCGGAAGCCAGGCAGGCGCTGATGTCCGACCCACAGCTGCGTTCTCGCTTTCTGGAGGTTGACCTCCCCGTCTGGTCACCGAATTCGGAGCTGCAACAGTTTTTGAACCGGTTGGTGCAGACGTTGCCGCTACGTGAACCGTCTCCCATTGATAGCCCTGCCCTGCGCCGTTTCATCATTGAGCGGTCGGGCGGCGTCACCGAACATATGTGCCGCGCGTTCCGGCGCGCAGCCGTCCGGGCCATCCAGTCCGGTCATGAGTGTATTGACCTCGAAACGCTCATGACCCCTGACGTCTGGCGAGGGTCCTGTCGCCCGGCCGCCCCGGTGCTCCTCAGACGCTCTCCTCTAAGGACGGTCGACACTCCGTCCGTTCAATAAACAGATCGGCAAGGAACGCCCCCGGGTACAGCCCCACGGCTGAGCAGAACGGGCACCGCCTCGTTACCCCCTTTCGGTATACGACATGAAGACGGCTTTAGCAGTCATCCCGCGTTTCAAATCCTGACGCTTACTCAAAGGACGATCAAAGGAGTTCTTCGCATGAATCGTATTGTCGCATGTCGTGTATTGCCTGTGCTACTACTGCTCTGCCTCGGCGTGTCAGACGGTCGGGCGCAGCCAGCCGGACAACCGCTGTTGGAGGGCAGACGTCCGGGGCGCAAATTACGAACATCACGGCGCCGGGGAATCTGGAATCGACGGCGACGCTGGGTTGCATCACGCTCGACAGGGCTACGGCGAAGAACAACCCTGTCGACCTCTTTCTAGCGGCCAGGGCCTGCATCAATGCTGGCTGCTTCGAAGCGGCTGCCCCCCTGTATGTCTTCGCCGTGCTCTATGGCCACTTCGACATGGATCGCGTTGCGGACGAGTCAGCCCATCAGGCGATCGGCGCGGTGCGAATGGAAATCTACGGAGACCTGTCGAAGACGCAGGAGACGGCGTTTAACGCACAACTCAAATTGACCGTTCACGATCCCAAGGCGCACGCTGCTTTCTGCACGGTGGCGTCCAGGATAGGACCCCCGGATTACTTTCCGCGCTACATGATACAGCACGGCATGGGCGCCTTTCTGGGGAAAGGCGGTGACGGACTGGTCAAGGAATTCAATCCCGCCGTGACCTGGAGCAAGCTCATGAAGAACCAGATGAAGTGTCCAGTGTGAGCCCGGCGTGACATGGATCAAGTGTGTCGTCAGTTCGCGCGCGGCAGTTCCACGGTATTTACTTCCTCGACATCGCGCAGGTGTCAGTGTTCGCTAATTATGCGAAATTTCGCATAGACTATGTTTGCCCTCGCTGACGTTGAAACTCCGGTTCTACAAATCCGTCATACCTTGGCGGACGATTTACACATCGGTTGCCCGGCGTTACAAAACCACTGAATTTTAGGCTCACGGTGCCCGGCACCCCACCGCTCAGGGATAAACGTGCGCTTCTCCAAAACGGAAAAGCAGCTTACCCCCTGAGCACTCTATCTGGTGAGGTGTCCCTACCGGAACGGCGGCTTCCGCCTCATTAGAGACATTAAAATAGGGAGAGACAAATCCGAAAGCGGACATATGACGTATCTATTCGAATTATCGCCTACTCTTCGCGGTCTTGCTCAGCGATCCTCCTGCAAAAAGAACTTCAAGAGAGTGAAAAACTCTTTCTTCTTCGCATTGTGTGACGTTAAATCGCATGAACGGAGAAGCAGACTGGCTCACACTGAAGACATTTCCTGGAGCATGAATAATATTATCAGCCATACTTCTTAGCGCAATGTCAGTTGAGTCCTGCCCATCTGGCAGCCTGCACCACAAATAAAAACCGCCTTTGGGTTCAACCCATGGTGCCATTCCCAGTGCTTCCAGCTTACGAGCAACTACCTTGCGAGATTTCTCCAGCCGCCGTTGGATCTCCAGCATATGCTTACGGTAGATGCCGCCTTCCAGAACATCTGCAATAACTTCGGTAATTACAGGACTGGGCCCTCCAAAGTTGGTCGCCACTTGAAGATCAATCAACCCCTCAATCAAACCCTTTCGGGCAGCGATATAGCCACACCTTACCGATGCAGACAGTGTTTTTGAAAAACTACCAATCCGGATCACATGCTCTAGCCCATCCATGACCGCCAGACGTGGCGCCAACGTTGTTGCAAAATCTGCAAAGATATCATCTTCAACAATCAGAAGATCTGATGCCGCAGCAATGCTCAGTAAACGGAACGCTGTCTGAGGAGAAAGAGAAGCGCCTGTCGGATTATGGACAACAGAGTTGGTGATGTAGAGACGTGGTTTTTGTTGCAGGACGATCTGCTCAAAAGCTTCAGTATCAGGGCCAGTCGCAGTGTATGGCACACCGACAATTCGGATTTCGTGCGCTCGAAGAAGGGCCTGAAAATTGAAATAGCATGGGTCGTCCACCAAAACGGTATCGCCCCGACGGACCAATAGACGACAGATCAAATCAACTGCCTGCGTACCCGAACCTGTTAACAAAACCTGATCCGGGCTGACATCAAGCCCACCTTCGGCGAACTGGGCGGTCAGTAGGCGCCTTAATCGTACGGCACCTCTGGTGCTGCCATACTCCGATAGAATGATATTTTCGCCACGCGCCACAGCGCGAAACGCCTTACGCAGTGCGTCCTGTTACGTAGAAGCCAGAACCCAGGCGCGGCGCAATAACGCCTTCTGCAACCAACCGATCATAAGCCTGAACAATCGTAGACGGTGACGCCCGCATGGTTTTCGCAAACTGTCGTATGGACGGCAAACGATCACCAGGCACAAGAGCACGCGCAGCTATACGCTGTCTGATTGCCTCCATAATGGCGGATGTACGCGTCTGCTGAGATTCCACTGCTAACCTCAAGAATTGTATGGGCTTTTCGACCAATACAGTTTTTCAAAATTGTATTGAACTGTAGCTGGCTCTGAGGATTTCGTCCTCATAAATTCTAGCAATCCAAATATTTATCAACCAAGGATTTCCGTAATGAAACGGACGACCGAAGGATGGGGCAGCGGTCTGCTGGGCGTCATAATCTTCAGTGGCTCTCTCCCGGCAACACGCGTTGCTGTGGCAGATTTTTCTCCCATTTTTCTAACCTGCGCCCGCGCCGTAATCGCTGCCCTACTGGGAGGCATCTTTCTGTTTGCACTGCGTCAGCCTCGGCCTCAGAGACAGGATATTGTGCCCCTTTTTCTTGTCGCTGTGGGTGGCGTGGTTGGCTTTCCGCTTCTTACCGCGCTGGCTCTGCAACATATCACTTCGGCTTATTCCATTGTTTTTATTGGCCTGCTGCCTCTGGCTACGGCAATTTTTGGTGTGTTGCGAGGAGGTGAACACCCCAAGCCCGCTTTCTGGCTGTTCTCCACCATCGGGGCAGTTGCTGTAGCGGGTTTTGCTCTTTATGGCAGTCAGGCCGGTAATGTCACAGGTGATCTTCTGATGGTCGCCGCCATTCTTGTCTGCGGTCTGGGTTACGCGGAAGGCGCGACCCTCTCCCGTCGTCTCGGGGGCTGGCAGGTCATTTCATGGTCCCTGCTGCTATCCCTGCCACTCATGGCAATTATCGCGCTCGCTTACCTGCCGACCAGTTGGGGAAACATTCATCTCTCATCATGGATCGGCCTTGGTTACATTTCGGTCTTCAGCATGCTGATCGGTTTCATCTTCTGGTATCGCGGTCTGGCTCTGGGCAGTATCGCCGGCGTCGGGCAGTTGCAGTTGTTGCAACCCTTCTTTGGCCTGCTGCTTGCGGCAATTTTCCTGCATGAGCCGGTTGCCTGGACCATGCTTACCTCGACACTCATTGTCGTTCTGTGCGTAGCCGGCGCGAAACGTTTCTCCTGATCCGCAAAGAATAACAATTCTGACTATTCAACCGAGGCAACCATGTCCGACGACTTCTACCGGCTCAAACTGCTGCCGCCTTATGTGATTGCTGAAACCAATGCGATGCGGGCCGCAGCACGCGCGGCTGGTGAAGACGTCATCGACCTCGGCATGGGCAATCCCGACCTGCCACCGCCCGAGCACGTCATTGAAAAGCTCGTTGAGGTTGCACGTCGACCCGACGCGCATGGCTATTCCCAGTCTAAAGGAATTCCGGGGCTTAGACGGGAGCAGGCCAACTATTACCGTCGACGTTTCGGCGTGGAGGTTGATCCCGAAACAGAGGTGGTCGTGACCATGGGGTCAAAAGAAGGCCTTGCCAGTCTCGCCACCGCCGTGATCGCACCCGGCGATGTCGTGCTGGCCCCGGATCCATCCTACCCCATTCACACATTCGGATTTGTCATGGCCAGGGCAGCCATCCGTGCCGTACCGACGACGCCCGACGAGCATTATTTTGAGGCGCTGGAACAGGCCATGAAGGCGCCCGGTCCCCGCCCGAAGCTGCTGGTCATGAACTATCCGTCCAATCCGACGGCAGAGAGCGTCGAACTGCCGTTTTATGAGCGGGCCGTGTCTTTTGCGAAGGAACATGACCTGTGGATCGTCAGCGATCTGGCCTATTCCGAACTGTGTTATGACGGAAAGCCGACCCCCTCGATCCTTCAGGTCAAAGGTGGCAAGGATGTTGCGGTCGAGTTCACATCCCTGAGCAAGACCTACAGCATGGCCGGCTGGCGCATTGGCTTTGCGGTGGGCAACAGGACGCTGGTTTCCGCCATGAGCCGGATCAAATCTTATCTGGATTATGGCGCATTCACACCCATTCAGGCGGCGGCGTGTGCTGCTCTCAATGGTCCCCAGGACATCGTGGAGCGCAACCGGCAGCTCTACCATCGTCGGCGGGACGTACTGGCCGAAAGTTTTGCTCGGGTCGGGTGGGATATTCCGGCACCGAACGCCTCCATGTTCGCGTGGGCCCCTTTGCCTCCGGCTCTTGCGCATATGGGAAGTCTGGAATTTTCAAAACAGCTTCTGATCCACGCCAAGGTGGCGGTTGCCGCAGGCGTCGGATATGGCGCAAATGGTGAAGGCTATGTCCGGATTGCTCTGGTGGAAAACGAACAGCGCATCCGCCAGGCGGCCCGCAACATCAAACGCTATCTGAAATCGATGGGCGTCAATGTTCCATCCGGTAACGAGGTCTGACATGTCGATCTTTCACGGCCTTTCGGCTTTCCCCATTACGCCAGCTAACGAACATGGCGTGGTGGATACAGAAGGTGTCATGCGTCTGACGGGGCATCTGTCAGCCAATGGGGTGGACTCCATCGGCCTCTTGGGAAGTACCGGAACCTATGCCTATCTGAGCCGTACGGAGCGGTACCGTGCCATCCGGGCAGCCATCAAAACAGTCGGAGGGAAGACGCCGCTGATCGTGGGGATCGGCACGCTGCGCACTGACGATGCCCAGAACCTTGCGCGCGATGCCGCGGCAGAGGGCGCCGACGGGCTGCTAATGGCTCCCGTCTCCTACACGCCATTGACGCAGGAAGAAGCCTATCAGCATTACAAAGCAGTCGCCGAAGTTACGTCTCTGCCGCTCTGCATTTACAACAATCCCAGTACGACTCATTTCAGCTTCAGTCGCAATCTGCTTGCACGGTTGGCGGACGTTGCCAACATTGCCGCCGTGAAAATGCCTGCTCCGGCAGAAGGTACGGTCGCGCAGGAACTGGCAGCACTACGGTCCAGCCCGGTTGGAAAACTCGCTATAGGCTACAGTGGAGACTGGATTGCGGCGGAAGCCCTGCTTGCCGGATGCGATGGCTGGTTCAGTGTTCTGGGCGGCTTCCTGCCAAAACTGGCCAAGGCAATTGTAACAGCCGCAAATGAGGGCGATGCCCGTGCCGTAAACCAGTATCAGCAGGTGCTGGAACCGATGTGGGCACTTTTTCGGGAATTTGGAAGTTTGCGTGTTGCTTATGCTGCCATCAATCTTCTTGGACTGTCATCCGCCCAGCCTCCGCGTCCAGTTCTGCCTTTAACATCGCAAGACCGGAGGCGGGTTGAGGATGTTCTGAAGGCATGCACCGCATTTTAGGATAAATAGCAACGTCTGTTTTCAGGCTTAATCAATCGAAAGCCGACATTCCGTTTTATCCCCACAATCATGCCTCTCCGAACGTATCGGCCGGGCGGGGCGTCAGCACATGGGCTAGGTAGCGCGAAAGCAGAGGTTCAAGTCCATCGGAGGAAAAGATCCCAGCGATGTAACCGTCCGGACGCACGAGCACCCACTGACCAGGATCGATCCCGTACGCCTCGGCGATATGGCCATCATCGTCGACGAGTTCCTGCCCCGCGCTGACGGTGACGATACGAACCCCTGCAATGGCCGGCGGTCGGTCGGGGGTTTCGTAACCGAGCAAGGTCCAGTGAGGCCCTTGAAAAACCGTGAACAGCCGTGTCGGTTGCCCGGCCTGTCCGCGACAGGGCGCATCAGGGGCGCGATCGCCAGCCTGCACTTTACCGTCTACCGAACCGAGCACATTCAACGATGAACCGCGATAGCCGAGGTCGAGCTGACGCGCTTCGCGATCACGTCGCATGCTGCCCTGCTTTGCTTCACCTAGCAGTCGCGTAGAGAGAGCAAGCATGTTCAATGCGATCGGTCGCCGCTCCGCCTCATATCTATCGAGCAGCGTTTCCGGCGCCCCCGCGAGCACGGACGCCAGCTTCCAGCCGAGATTATAGGCGTCCTGAACGCTGGTATTGAGACCCTGACCGCCAGTTGGCGGGTGAACATGCGCGGCGTCCCCCGCAAGGAAGACGCGCCCGATCCGATAGCGATCGGCCAGACGCGCACTCATCGTATAAACCGAGGACCAGGACACCGAACGGACCGTAATGTCCCCTCTACCGGTCCTGTCTTCGATGAGCGCGGTCAGCCCGACAGGAGACAGATCGACCTCTCCGTCCAGAGCCACAGGGGCCTGAATCTGGAACAGGTCCGTCCCCGCCAGCGGGCAGATCATCACCTGTGTTTCGGGTGCACCGAACTGGAACCGATGCCAGGCGGACCGATCAAGACCTTCCAGCTGCACATCCGCAACGATCGCACGCACACCGAGCGCTTCTCCCGGAAAGTCGATCGCCAATGCATGACGCACAAAACTGCGGCCACCATCGGTTCCAACAAGGAAGCGGGCACGGACAACCTGCTCGCCGCCTTCCTGTTCGATCCTCGCCGTAACGCCATGGGCGTCCTGTTCAAACCCGGTCAGCCGTATCCCAAAGTGTGGATGATGGCCCAACTCGGCAAGTCGCTCCCGCATGACGGCCTCGGTTGCGAACTGCGGCAGCATCAGTGGTGCAGCATAGGGCTCGGCTGCGGTCGGGAAGACTTCCGCCTCTGTCAGAAGCGACACCGTATGGGTTCCATCAGGGCGATACTGACACAGTGGTGGATAGGGTCCGCCTGCCGCAGCCATACGATCGACGAAGCCAAGATCCTCGAAAATCTCCATCGTCCGGGGCTGGATTCCCTTGCCGCGCGATCCGTTGAACGGCTGCGTGTTCTGCTCGATCAGTTGGAACGAAACCCCGCGTCGGGCGAGGTCGATGGCAAGTGTCAGGCCTGCGGCCCCTGCACCCGAGATCAGAACGTCTGTATCGAAAGACACTGGCAGCTCCACGAATCAATGTGTAATATTCACATATATAGGCTCCGCATCGAAGGCAACGAAAAACGTGAATAATGCACACGATTCTGAGATCCTACGCGGACTGCATGCCGCGATCATTGATTTAGTCGACGAGATCAACCGCCCCCGCCGTGACGATCGCCTGATCGAAGAAGCCGGAATTCCGCTGGATCGGGCCCTGTTTCCCCTGCTCTCACGTGTATGGCGTTACGGTCCCATCGGCGTGGTCGACCTCGCAGACCGGACGGGTCGTGATCATACGACGATCAGCCGACAGATGACCAAGCTGGAGGAACTGGGGCTCATCGAGCGTCGTCCCTCGGCGTTAGACAAGCGTGTTCGTGAAGCGGCAGTGACCGGAAAGGGCCGAGACATGGTTCGCATCCTGAATGCGGCGCGCGAGAGGCTGGCCAACCGCATTCTCGTCAACTGGACCGACGAAGACCTCGATCAGTTGAGGATGCTTCTGCGCCGCTTCGCTAACGACCTGATGCGATGATGTTCGGAAACAGGCGTGACGGGGCAATCCTGATTTGAAGCCATCACGCTGCGTTCGGGCCGTGGCCCCCCGCTGCTCAGTAACATCTGTTGTATCGGGAGAGCCGCAGCTATAGAAAGAGTGCGTCGGAAAAGGCAGACTTGGTCTGGTAAGCCCAAGTCCTTCCAGTAATGGAAGCTCTGGTCTTTGGCTTCGTGCCTGAGACCCCCGCGACGAACGAAAGGTACTGCAAGTACTCGTCCGTTCGTCCCAGCGGGGCTCGGGTCCGAGAAACGCTCCGGTCGGACGATGACCCCGGAGTAGAAAAATGTCTGATCCCCTCTTTGCGACCTGCGATGTCCTGATTATCGGTGCAGGGCCCGTTGGTCTTTTTCTGGCCTGCGAACTGGCGCTGGCTGGGTGTTCGGTGCAGATCCTTGAACAGGCGGCCGATGCCAGCACACCTTTGAAACGCGCTGCTTTCGGATTGCGCGGCCTTTCCGTCGCGACGATGGAAATCTTTGACCGGCGCGGCCTGCTGATGCCCCTCAAAGCGCGTATCCCGGAACAGGACATCGCATCGGCTGCGTCGTGGATGAGGCAGACACGTCAGCCTGCCGGACATTTCGCGGGCATCGACTTTTTTATGGACCAGATTGATCAAACGCAGTGGGCTTATCGTCTGCCGTCCACGATCAGCCCCATGGCTGCCGATCTGGAAAGTATTGAAGCGGTCCTGAAGGATCGTGCCCTGACACTGGGGGTTGTGGTCAGTTACGGGATATGTGTCTCAGAAGTTCACGCTACGGCTAACGAAGTCAGTGTCCGGGCGGGCGAGACGATCTTTCGAGGCAACTGGCTTGTCGCCTGTGATGGCGGACGGAGCATCGTCCGGAAAGCTACAGGCTTCGGCTTCACTGGGACAGACCCCGAGTTCACGGGGTACTTCGCCCAGGTAGATCTTGCCGACCCGCACAGCCTCCTCTCAGGCCATCACGACACGCCGACTGGAACCTACATCTTTGATCCCCCTGACATGATCAGGATGGTCGAGTTCGATGGAGGAGCCTGTCACAGGAACCAAGCGATCACACGCGATCACATACAAACGGTCCTGCGGCGCATCTCCGGCACCGAAGTGGAGGTCAGGGCGCTCGGCCTTGCGACGACCTGGACCGATCGGGCTTTTCTCGCCTCTGATTACCGAAAAGGGCGTGTGCTTCTGGCTGGTGACGCAGCCCATATTCATTCGCCTCTGGGTGGGCAGGGCCTTAACCTCGGTTTCGGTGATGCGATGAATCTGGGGTGGAAGCTGGCGTCAACACTCCACGGGCACGCCACCCCGGAACTTCTGGACAGCTATGAGTGTGAAAGGCGTCCACTTGCCCAGAAGATCCTCGACTGGTCCCGCGCGCAGGTCGCGCCGATGCGGCCAGATCCGGGTTCCCAGGCTCTCAGGGCGATCCTGTGCGAGCTGATTGCGACGCGGGATGGGGCAACCTATATGGCTGAACGGGTGTGGGGGATTGGCGTGCGCTACAATCCGGGTGACGATCATCCTCTGGTGGGGCGGAGTGCACCCGATTTCAGACTAAACGACGGAACACGTCTGAACGAACATCTTCGACGAGGGAAAGCGCTGCTGCTCGACTTCGACGGAAATCCTTGCTTGCAGGAGCTCTGTGTTCGCTATCAGCACCGGCTTTCCTATAGCGCCGTCGATGCAAAAGATCGCATGGGCTTATGCGCCCTTCTCATTCGTCCCGACGGTGTTGTCGCATGGGCCAGCAATCACCCTTCGGAATGCTCCGAAGCTGAACAGGCCTTGTCGCAATGGTTTTTGTCGCCGCTTCATGCAAAGGCGGATTTAACGACACGATGTCCGTTCTGATTGACTGGAACTTCAAAACCGGACCGCCCGTCTTCCCCTCCATTGTCGACATAAACCCTATAGAGATAAACTCTTGAATTTTACTTTCTATTTTTATCATTAATTAGTGGATTTTTCTGAGGTAAACAGAGAATTATCCATATTAAATGGATTTATAACTCACTGATAAAGCAATATTCTAATTATCACTATCTTCTGGTTTTCGACACCGTTTGTCGAAATTCCTTAATTAGGAGAATCCCCGTTTTCGCGCCGTTTGCCCTTGCCCCCTGAAATGCCCTCGATTTGAAGTAAGGTCTGTCCACTGGAGACAGATGATG
>JAEIIF010030211.1:0-53363 GCA_018874455.1 Drosophila trapezifrons
TTTGCAAAAAAAAAAAAATCGATTTTTTGATCCAAAACAAAGAGAACGTTCCCTTAAAAAAAACAGATCTGTGATAAACAGCTGTTTCTAAACATAAACAGTGACTGTCATCAGTATCCATTTGCTTAACGACCTCAACTCTTAGCGTCCAGAACTACATACTTGGGAATTTGAGTGAAAATGAAGCTTCAAACGGGGAAAATCGAGCAATAAAGCTAAACTAAGTTTTAATAACTTTATGTCATAGAAAATATCTATATTCTTTTTGATCATACTTCAAAAATAATTACTTCCCATAGTATTATTAATAGTATCTATTTGTAGCATTATAAAACAATCTTCAATGATTAATTTTAACTCCTATAACTTATTTTCCAGTGCCCCAAGCTCCTCTGGGCTACGTTCCACAGAGATAGAGAGTGGGTGCCATTGCATTTGCATTGTTATCGCTCAGATACGGGTAGCCTGCCCCATTCAGTTCAGTTTTCGGGGGAAGTTCGTCAATATCCATTTGCAGATTCTGGTTTTTCCTCTGCTTCTCTGTCTCTTCCTCTGCGAATATCTATCAACTGTATTTTCCTGTTTGCAGCCGCGGCACTTATCACTTCATTGCAGTTTTATGATGCGTCAAAATTGATGCTTAACGGTTTTTCGCGTTCTCGCTGCACTTAGAGGCCACTCTGTGTGTGTTTTCTGCGAGTGTGTGTGTGTGTGTCTAGGCCCGGTCATGAACCATTGGCAATGCCATGAATTTGATTTTGATTTTGATGTTGATTTTGTCGTGTGTGGGCCCACGATGTGTGCGTACAACTGTTGCATGCGGCGCAGTTTTCAATTTTGATCGCCTTTTGGAGTTTTAGGAGTTTTATTCTCCATTTCTGGACTTAGTTAAGCCGGTAATTGAATGGGGAACCTAATGATAATAAGGTTTTTTGGCTTAATTTAATAAAGTTAAATAAATAAAGGCTAACCATGGGACAAACATTCATTTTGTATAGTTTATAGTATGAATATAATTTTATTTCTTCCTTAAACAAGGTACAAATAAAAGGAAGACTATAATCTATTACTATAATTAGCATTTTAACAAGAAATAAATATAAACTAAATTAAAAAATAATTATTAAGCAATGTAAATACCTTTTTTAATGCCTTGAGTTAATTAAATCAACAAAATTCCAAGGTTTAATTAAGTTAAACGAAGATGTTTCAAGTTCTTTTAAAAAATAATATTAAATACAAATATTTTAGTGAGGAAAATACAATTTTCTTTTAACAGAAAGTCCAAGTATCCCATATTTTATTTCTTAAAGCTCCTGAATGCTTTTCCACTGAAATATTTTGTAATAAAAATATCAAAACAAAAGTAAACTGTTGACTTCCTCAAAGAGAATGCAAATATGTCAGAAAATAATTTAGGCAGTGGCTAATAGACACAAATATTTACTCAAGTCAAACTCTGAATCAACCTTCCTGGTGACTATTTAGTCTTAAAACTGACTCTGCTAAATTCTAACAAAATATTTGCTTGTTTTAATCAACCAGACCTGGAACTTTTCCACTTGCCAAAGACACCGTTCTTCCTCCTGAAATTAAGTTATTATCACCTTGACATTCCTATCGTTTTGGTTTTTATTATGACGAGGGGTTTCCCCCAACAAGAAAAACATGCGGGAGTAGAGAAGATGGAGGAACTAGCTATTGGAATAGCTAGTCCCCATTCCAGTTATGTTTCGATTGATTTTATTACCAATTTTTAGGTGATTTTTATGTTCTAACAACAATTTGAGAAACTTTTACGACAATATAACTTTTTTCGGTTTTTTTGGGGGCTAACAACTCTGTTTCCACTTTTATTTTCCGCCATTCAGAAGAACTTTTACGATCATTTAATTGAATCGTGAACATTTCTTTGGCTTTGATTTCCTCTAGTTTTTTTGTGTTTTTATTTAACTATTTGATTGGGGAAACTGAGCAGGCAAATGAGCCAATGAAATATGGTTACGATCGCCGGCGAGAGAGCATTAAATATTTACATCATCGACAACTCGTAAAAGGCGAGCATTAAAAAGGGAGAAAAATTGACTTAACATTATTATGATGAGCTGTGGGATTGAGTCACTTTTCGGTTCAAAATCTTGTTATACAGCCAAGAGCGACAGCTGAAAGTAAGAACTGTACAATTTACACAACTGCCGAGCATGTGGCAGGGCAGGACGAAGGACCAAAGACGAAATTACTCAAACAAAATGGTCGTAAATCGAGAGTTTGACTTCTTGTCGTCAAAGTAGGCAGAAGAAACAACCACCGGCGCGGCTGGGACTCACCAGGCTCAGGTAGAGGCGGTCGTCTAGGCTCTAGAATTTCCCCCGAAAAATGTTGCTTCGAGGAAGTACCCAGCCAGAGGTTAAAGGTCCTTTTTCCCTCTCCCTCTCTCTCTGTATATATATTTTTCGGTTTCTGGATCGCAAGGGGCGCAACCAGAAATTGAAACAAAACAATCAGCGATGCGCAAAGGATGCGTTGTTAATTTCATTTACCCCGAAAACTCACTTTCGCTTTCACAAGACGAGGGAATCTTGGGATCTCGGGATCTCTCGTAGAACTCGGCACCTCGTTTTCTTTATAGATATAGGGAGAGGATACTGCCTTCTGCCATCACTCTTAGTGCACTTGGTTCGGTTTTATTCCCCCGGCTGACTTCCATCCTTGGCTGCACATGTATGTAAGACGACACCTTGCCGAATGTACCATGACCTGGAGTACAGGAGACACTAAGAGAAAAGTTAAAGGGAAATATATAAACAGTCCTCTATCTAGAATATAATTTTTAATTATCATAGCACCTATATTTTTCTTTTCTAATTTAATATATATGCAAAAAAATATTTTAAATAAATATACATCTTATAAACACCTTAAGAGATTTTTTCCCTGAACTCAGCCTTCTAAAAAATGTGGATCTCCTCATCTTAACCCATTTTTACCTGTGCAGCCATTGCTCGGCCTGCACATCCTTTGATTTATACTTAAACTCAGCTAAAAAAGAGGGAAACCAACTTGAGTTTTAACAACTAGATAAAAAAAACTTTAATGATCATTTTGTGGCTGCAGCAGGATCGTGCGATTTAACACGTAATAGTTTATTTCGCTAATAGAACCCCTATCATAAAAGCCACTTTTATATGCAATTTAAGTGGCTTTTGGCCCAAGACTATCGGTATCAGTATTTCAGCATCAAATTAAACGTTCCACACGCGGTCACCCAGACGGTTTACGATCCCACCAACGATCGTAAAAATGAGATCGCTCTTCCCGGCCCGGCCCTGCCTTCCTCCTCCTCCTCGCGAAAACCAGGACAAGTTGGCTGTGTTTAATTTTTTATGGGATTTCTTCTTTCAGCCTGGTTAGTTTTAACAGTAGTTTTAGCCGGACATTTAGATTGCGAATTGTTTTTAATATTATGGGGCCAATCCCAGATAATCCCAGAGGAAGTCTGGGTGAGCCTGGGTATTTCTTCAAAGAATTAACCATAAAGCGAGATTTAATTAAGGGAATATTGTTTATGAAAAGGAAGAAAGGAAAAGGGTATGTAGTATTTTTAAATGTTTTTCAAGCCAGGGTATTTCAGACTCGTCTTTTATCAAACCTTATTAATCAGCATTTTTTTAAGAAAACCCATTAAATCAGTCATCAAATTTTGCATGCCAATAAAATTCGAGTAAAAGGTTATCAATAAAAAAAAATAATGTTCCCACCCTGGAAATTTTCCCACAGAAGCCAAAAGACAAAAAGAAACAGCCCCAGGCCTTGCCTCGTCACCTGTTGATTGCCCTTTGAACTCAGGTGGGCCCAGCCAGGATGGGGCAGAAGGGGCTGTTACTTATCAGGCCAAAAAGCAAACAACCACGTGGGTGACTTAACCAAATCGCTGCTCAACAATGAATTCAATTCAGGCAGCGTCTTGCCACCCAGCGATCGTTGGTTTATATATCTATATATATTTATATATATATATCGGTATATATATATGTATATCTCCCTGCACAGAGACACATGTATGTATATCAGTGATTGAGCGATCAGTTAAAACGTTTTCATTCTTTTTTTCTGCTTTAATTTTATTTTTTTTCCATGAAGTGAAGTCGAATGATTGAGTGGATTTCATAGAGCGACCTGCATGTTCCATTCCAATTCTCCATTGAAAGGTATTTCCCATGATTATTTTTGGAGATACAGCGAAAAAAACAGATAAAATACAAAGTACAGTGTGGGGAGAGTGTGTAAGGCTGTTTTGGTTTATAAAGAAATATATTTAATATTGATTTTTAGAGTAAAAAGTATTTAAATGTCTAAAAGTATATTTTATCTAAAATTACATGGAAAAGTATATAAATAAAAAATTCTAGAAAGCTGTTTTAGTGGCTAGCCACCTCTTACTCATCAGTATCCAAAGCTTATTAACTTCTATATAATGTGGGAATACCTTTTATTTGCCACTTGGGAATTCTTCAGAGGCCCCTTGGATTTTTTTAAATATTTACTTAGAAAATAAAACTAAATTCTAATTTAAATCCTACAATGCCGTAACGCACTGTACTCCCCCAGAATGCGTAACCGCGACATTAAGTCGCATTAGGCAGTGTCAAAAAAAGCATTTACCTTTGCGATAGAATGTTTGTCCCGCCTTGTTTTTTGTTTTTGTTTGCCTTTCGCCCTCCGCCCCGCCTTTCCACCTGCAATATATTTCAATTCGAAACTTGACATGTCTATCTGTCCCACCGTCCGCTCGTCCATTTGTCCCACTGTACTCAATCTGTGGAGGGCTCAAGTGGCTTAATTACAAAATACCTGTCTCTACGGAGCAGGCGGAGGAGGCGGAGGCAAAAGAAGCCCATCAATTAGGCGAACATTTTCGGAGGGAGTTGTCAATGCCTGACCACGTGGCCAAGGATGCAGCTCGGATATAAGCCGGGCCAGACACTAAGGCCATAGATAACCCCGTGCTTTATGAAATGGCCGATAAGTTGCTCAACTTTAAGCGGAATACTTGTCACTTTTGACAGGTTCGTTAATGCGGCATGTTGCACGTTGCTCGTTGCAGGTTGCAGGCTGCACGTTGCTGGCTGCCTGCCGGTGGCGAGGTGTGAAATGCTCAATTAACCGAAAATTTACGACACCATTTTGGATATATATGGATATATATGTGCTTAACCCATTGCCAGCGCTTCCACGCAACCTATGATGGCCCGAAGGTCCTTGAAGACCACAAGGCCAACACTCCATAAATTATACATCGATGGAGTGCACAAGAAAAAATATTTAGAGACTTCAGTGATTGATTTTAAAATGTTTTCTAAAGGTAGCTTAAGTTAGAAATAATGGTTGTATTGAAAATATCGTGAATACTCTAAATAATATCGAAAAAACTATAATAAGACAATGCAAAAATGTCAGGAGTAGTGTGGCCAAGCAAAGACAAATAGTTTTAGTGTGACCATGCGTAGGAAACAATATTTATGACACATTCACACAAAAATTGTTTATGGTATCTTACTTAAAACAATATTATAAGGCTAATTATACATCAAAGTATGGTTTCTCTTTAAAATATTTCTAATAATGTTTTTGTTGGCTTTACAATTCCCAATGGGTTCCAGCATCACATAAAGGAAAACAAGCTTTAATCGATAAGTAAAGCACCTATTAAATTTATAGACTAGATGCCGTTTAAATACATTATTTTTCCAAACAAGGCGCTTCAATTTTGATTCCATTCAGTTCCTCTAAAATAATTTTCTCATTCCTTTCCCTAAAGACCCTTTTTCCCAGTGCACTTCTCGACTTCTTCGCGAGTCCTTCAAAAAGGTAAAAATCTCGTTGTTCCGCTCGTAAAAACTTGGCCATTGTTTCAACGATTTTGCAACTTTACGACTTTCCGAGTGGGAAAACTCGCCCCGAGAACTAGCCCAAAATAAAATATCAATAAAGAGGGAAGCAACAATTGAATTTACACCGGACCAAACTTTTTCGACAGCTTGTAAACCCAGTGCTACGGGTAGGTGGGGGGGACCAGGAAAGAAAGAAAGATTGCTGAAATGACATGAACATTTAGGGAACCAGAAATGGAAACCAGGAAGCAGGGAGTAATTTTTACGACGGTCGTTGGTGGGTTAAGGAGGGCCCTGCCGCATTGTCTCCGTCCACGTTTTCCCCGTCATAATTTTCTATTTATCGTGTAATTTGTAGCGCAATTTGTTGCTCGTAAAATTCTCAAGTGAAAATATCATCATCGCCTTTGAGGCGTCATCATCGCCGCACCGAGCGGAGCGAGTGCCCATATAAAACTCGTAAAATGTGAAAGTTGAACAGTTGCCCTGTCCCGGCCTGGGCGAGTGTGCGTGTGTAAACATCAGGAATTGACATCACAAATTGTTCTGGTTGGGAGTTCATTGAATTTATAGACATAAAGTCACTAAACTGTCCATCTCGGCAGTCGTAAAAAGTTTTTGTGTGGAGATTTTCCCCTCAGAGATCGCTTCTCTAGGTGGCATTTGTTGTGGCTGAGCCACTAATTAGTAATCTTCTGTGTAATCTAGTTAGTAATTTCTTTGTAATCGGGCTTACCAGAATAATAATCATTTTCTTCTCCTAATATTTAATATAGAAACAGGCTGCCAAATAATAAACTTGGTTAAATTATGCAATATTTTGATAGCTCATAAAAGTATTTTTAATAGAATAATAATACGTTGAATTACCTATTAAAAACACATAAATAAAATGTATTTTAAGCTTTTACAGCATTTTTATTAAACAATTTACTCAATCGGGACAGTTTTATGATGTTATTAAAATTTATAAACACTTTTTTAAGCAAAAAACTGAATTTTAATTAATGTTAATGCAAATGCAAGTACAGCCTTAATAATAAAAAATATTTTTCCCATTTCTGATGATTTAGCTGTTAAAAAATGGTCTAATTTACTAAAATTATGCACTAAAAATTTAGTTATAAATTTATGATATGTTTAAGCAAGACCTTGCTTTTGCATTAATTTTCTCAATATATTTAAGCAAGATTTTATTAATTTTTAAATGTAATCTTTTTAAAAACGGTTGAAAAAATATGAAAATGTAAATATTTGTTTAGAAATCAACTATTGAAATATTTTAAACAATTTGTATACAATTTATTTGATATTTCATCAAATAGGATGCATAAAACAACTACAAAAATGTTTCACTTACCAAAAAAAACTAACAAATTAAATATAGAAATTTATAAAACTATAAATTGTGCTTATAAATGATAAATAACATAATTATTCCTCAATAAAAGGACACGAAAAAATCAAAACAATTTTTTTCTATTAACCAAAACCACATTACTGCAATAGCTGTTCCCATTTAATCAAAATATTAACCCAAATGGGCACAAAAATGATTTTTTCACTCAATTTGCTCAATAAATATAAAAAAGAGGGCATTATTATCGTATTTACTATATATTTTTGGCAAAAAATAACACGGGGCGTATACGCAATTCGGGGAGAGAGATCGCAAGCAGGCCATGCAGGCGCATATCCATCATTACACAGACACACACTCGCACACACCGACCAAAAGTATTTTTGCAAATTTGCGCTCAATTAATTGCAAATAATTCATTTGTTGTTTTCTGCCCCCAGTGTGAGTGCGAGTGCGAGAGAGAGGGCTTGCTTGGGCACCGTTGTTTTATGGCATTTTGATTTGATTTCTGAGAAGCGGCGGGCTTTTTTCTCCTTTCTGCAGATGCTGCGTGGCTCCTTTTTGATTTATTGCCGACCTTGTTGTGTGCAGGCGCATTAGTCGCTATATATCCATTTCACTTTCCATAATGGCAGCGACAGCCACCACCCCTTCGCAATGGGCCAGAGCGAGACAACGATTGATGTGACTGGAAAAGGCGGGGGGCTTTTCCAATGTTGTAAACTTCCGAGAGGGGAAATTCTCTCGCCCTCTCTCTCGCTCTCTCACTCTTTCTCCTTGAGCTTCGGCCAAACTTCCCCTTCGTTTTTATGGCGTGCATCGGAAATGAGGGGAAAGGCGACCAAAGTCCGGCTTTCGATCGCCATAAATCGCAATTTATGAGTTTTGATAATTAGGAAATGCAATTAACAAGCTTAAAACCGTCGTTTCGGAGAGATAAAAAAGGGAGTTCTTAGTTCTTTATTCAGGAGTTAATGTAATTCCTCTGTCGCCTTTAATGCGGGGCATGTTTCTTCGGTTTCTTTTGGGGTTTCGGCAGCGTTTTTGCAGGTTTTATGGTTATTTTTAAGTTTTTGAATGCTCTTTATAAGGCAAGGATTATAAATACTGGGAGAAAAACTTGAAATAGAAGAGAATAAGGTTATAAAAAATAAATAAACAATCAATAAGCATTTTTTCACCTTTTATTTACGTTTTATTTTAAGATTTGTGTTTGAAATATGGCATTTCTAGAACTATTTTGTGTTTACAGCCTCTTTATTTTACTTAAAACTATTATATTTAATAATAAAATAGCAAAGGGCAGTCAAATATATGTCTAAGTTACTAAAAAACCATTAAAACTCCAAGAACTAAGGCCTAAATTAATTCTTAAAATAGATCTAGACCTTAATTAAGTTATTATTTTATTTTTCTTGATTTAGGACAATTTATTAATGCCATTTGGTAGCGATTTCCATCTCTTTAATATTTATTTCTATCATTTGTAATAGCTTTTATATTGTTAATGTTTTGTATGGGTTAAAATTAATGCTATAATTATTACATTAAATTAAGGGTATCCTTAACTCCTCAACCAATTTTTTTTATACATTTTGAGTCACTTTTTGTACAGCTTAACTTTGTTTTTTTTTTTTTTTGCGGTGACTTCGAACTGACAATTAAATTTAATTTGACGCAAATGCCAATATTTCGAATGCAATAATTCTGCTGAAACAGCAGAGTCGTGCCCAAAGCGGCAAAAATGCAAAATCCTCGCTCATTCCCCGAAAAAAGGCGGATTTCTGATTTCCGATTCCCTCAACTCAGCTTTTGTTCTTACTTATTTTTAGTTGCAGCTCGAAATCAATTTATAAATTTCGTTTCTTTCTTATTTTTTAATTTTTTTTAGCGGCTTCTTGGTCTTTTTTGTTTTTATTTCTTTTTTGTGTTATGCAAATGTTTTTATATATATTATTTTTGGCCAGCTTAGTCAGCCGGTTTGGCAGCATTTCCTTGCTTTGGTTTTCGGTTTTTGGGTTCGCGTATTTTATGGCATTTCGCAAGATTTAAGAGAAAAAAACCGTTTGTCGTGGAATCTGAGCCAAAAAATGTCGAACTAAACACATAAAAAGGTCAAAGGGGTTGGCAAAACATTTTTTAACTAATTGGTTAATAGTAAAGTTAAGTTAAAGCCTAGAAAAGTGGATTTTAACTGGGTCGAAAGCGGATCAGGGGGAAAACTGAGTAAATTCTATGCTTCAAAGTCTACAAAATATTTTCTTTTAAATTTGGGATAATAGGAAAAGTTTTGCTAATTATTTATATTATTTTAGATAAAAGTAGTTCAAGGAAAAGCATTATATTTTAAATACTAAATAATTTCTATTGGTAATTTACTATGAAAACCTTTATTTATAAAACCACAATAAGCTTCTTTTGTATTTATATTTAACATTTTAATGCAAACAATGAACGAAACATTATTTAATATTTATTAAGAATTATTAGAGAACTATTACCTCATTAAATTAAATATAAAAACCCAAGCAAACTGTAAATAAATACCTTTTTTACCTTTCCAACTAAGCTTGATCTTTCTACCAAACTTATTCCAGTCTACCGACTTCATTAAGACTCTGGCTTAAACTCAAAACACCATAGATTTCCCCCTGAGCCTTTGTCTTATTTAACCCGACCTTGAAGACAACATTAAATGTGTGCAAAATTGTTGCACTTTTCGCAGCTCTCCAAGCTCCTCCTTCTCCCTGCGGAATTTCACTCCTTTTCCTGGCCTTTGCGGCGGCCGAAAAACAGATTGAATTTTTGGGGCACAAAAGTTTTTAACAAGCCGAGTCCGAGGAGGTCCCCGAAAGTCCACAGAACTGTGACCCAAACGATAAGGGAAGGAGGAGGAGGAGCCCGGCCGAGAGTAATTGGTAAGCGTTGCCTTATCGAAGTGCCAGAGGAGGAGCAGGAGGGCCCGGCGTTTAATTAGAGTTTGTTGTTTATTTATTTATTTATTTTTGCAGCTTCTGGGGCCCCCAGAATGCACTCTCTCTCTGAGTCTACTGACCACATCGAAGTTTGTCCTGGCCCGGAGCTGGGCTCCTGTGTTCCTCCTCGTTTCCCTTGGCCGAGCTGCATTTTTGTATGCTGACCATTAATAATTTCATTGAGTTGATGCCGGCTTGCTTTTCTTGTTTGTTTTCCCAGCAAACATGCAACATGCAAGAGCAACATGCAACAACAGAGGCTTCCGTTTCTGAGTCTTCTCCACGGACAGTTTCACTTCCCGCTGCTCCAGATTGTCTTTAATATTTTTGGGGGATAGTTTTTAATAGTTTTTTGAATCGATTTTTAACAGCATTGAAGGGAAAATATTACTTCAAAGGTCTAATTTTAAGGAATATATTTTTTTCTTACATGTTCCATTAATATCTTGAATTTTCTTATAGCCTTTCTATGATATTTCCCTATAAAACTCCCCAAAAAAATCCGTTTTTAAGAAATGATGTTATTATTTTCCCTCCATTTCCTCCTCCCTCTGGCTGCTATTTCAAATTGCCAATTTTTGTTGGCACTTGCAGGCCACGCCTTGGAGAATGCCGCCCCCAAAATCCCCCCAAATACCCTATTTTAACACCCCCCACACTTTTCCGACCCCCGACTGACCCTTGTTTTTGGCTACTTTTCCTCAGTTTTCTTCGGCTGCCGCTGCTGTTGGTCATGCGATAATAATATTTGTTATTTACTTTGGCGGAAGGAAAAACGGACAACAAAAAAAAAACAACAAAATAATAAGAAAGAAATTCTCGAAAAAAAAATAACGGAAATGCACATAAATTTATTTATTTTGTGCGTTTTTTTTTCGCCTTCTTTCTCTGACTTCCTTCATTTCTCTTCTCTCTGTCGCTCTGAGTTTCCAATTTGATTTTCACGACATTACCGAAAATAAGTTTCTTTTTGATGATATTTTCGTGGAGATTTTTTCCAAAATAGTTTCTTTTTTGGATAATGTTTTGTTGACAAATAGGATAATTATAGACTGAAGGAAAACTTAACATGAGTTTTCTGGGTGTTATTTTTATATGGGAAAATATTGTTTGGTATAGGAAAAAATTAAGAACTTGTATTTCTTTTTATTCTAGTAGAAAGCTTGGTCAATCTTTTGTTCAATCTTTAAATAGGGAATTCATTTTCTTATAGGCTTTAATTTTATTTAAGAACCAACTTAGCTTAGATAATATTTTAAAGGGATGGGCACCGCATGTCAAGCTCAGAATAAGTAAGGTTTTGTTTTGGAATCACTCCCTCATTTTTATTTTAAATTAATTATTTTATTTTCTCCCTTAAATTCCCTAACTTTTATTTTCCATTTAAATTATAAACATTACCTCAACGAATTAAAGTCCCTTCAGCCAGCGATCGGTTTCTGGTAATCCTAGAAGTGGTATCTCATTCCTTAATTTAGTTATTAACATGATGCTCGGTCCCCCTTAAGCGCTAAGTAGTTTTTCATTGGAAAACGATTTCCTCCATCTGTGTAAAAGTGATTTTCACTTCGGGACTCACTCCCCTCCCCCCCTCTATAGGAGATGCTCTCCCCTTGACAGTTTCAAGTGGTTTTTCCTAGGCAATCAATCAAAAAAGGCAGCTCTAGAAGGAAAACATTTTCCCGACAAATGTGCCACGAAAGGAAAAGATCACCGTGTTTGAGGGAGAGAGGGATGAGTCACTTGGGAGCGGACCACGACGAGGAGGAGATGCCACTTGGAGTCCACATGTGCTGGCAATCCAAACGGACAAAAGACGAGCGGACAGCGGACAGACGGACAAGCGGACACGAACGGAGACTGCATCTTAATCCCCTTTGCCTTCCGCTCATTTGCATTTTCCCAAATATGTTTTTCCCTACTGTGACTTTTCTTTAAATCTATGAAACTATCAACCTATGAACCTTTCTCTAACTCAGTTCTCCTTTCTTCTTCTTTTGCAGGTAAAGTATGATTAAAATCACCGAGCAGGTAAGTGAGTTTAAGAACCTTTAAGTTGGAAGGAAATTAACTTTGTGGCAAAAGTTTTCAGACTCAAAAAATATATTTTAAAGGTTGGTAAAGGTGTTTTTTATGTTTTAAAAACGTAAAAATATACCTATTATATTTTTTTAGAAATATATATTCAAGAAGTGAAAGAGTAAAACAGTTAAAACCAGTTTATGTCGAGTTTTAGTAAAGAAATTATAGAATTTATTGTCTTAAAAGGTAAATGAGGTATTACCTGTTATAAAAACAACAGAAATAGCTACGATAAAGGCATTCTAAACATTAAATTAACTTGTTATTAATAATAACTCTTAATAAACTTCATAAATTAAAGGTCTCTGCATTCAAATATTTATTGTTTCAACAAAAAACCCCTCCAGAGCTTGATTCTTACATCTAAAAAATGTAAATTATAACTATTTACTCTTAAACTTTGTCTGAATACCTTTATATAATAACAAGAAAAATACAGAAACTTAAATTAAACAAAAAGGACATTCCGGCGAATGTCCTTGAGACTCATGTGAGGGCGTGAGGTTGTAGGCCCGCTGGCCTTGTTTAGGCCGCATTTTGTTGACACGGCCCCGTCGGCGCTGGCCGGAATGAACACCGAAATTGACACTTTTGTCGGCGGCTGTCAAATGCAGAGCCAGAGCCCAAAAGGACATCGTCCTGGATGGATGACCCGGCACATTTGTTTAACCAGCAAAGTTCTGCCATCGATTTTTTATGTTTTCCGAAGAGTTAAAGTAGGCTGTGTAGGATGACTCGAGCGAAAAATTGATGTAAAATTAATAAAGGACCTTTAAGAAGCAGAAAGAAGATAAAGGATTTTTAAGCTTCAAATAAGTGAGCCATTTAATTTAGTTTTTAATATTTTTAGTACTTTAAAGCGCCATAGAAATGCATTTATATATTATATTAGATAGAAATACATTTTTTTTAAACATTAAAAATTAAAAACTAACCACACACATTTTCGCTGTGTGTAAGAGGGTGTGAGTCGAGTTTAGGTAGAATTTTGTACAAGTGTCCTAAGCCTTTTATGGTCCTTTTCAAGCGTTGAAAGTCACAAAACAAGAAAAAATTTGAGTTTAGGCCAAAAGGAGGATGCAGGAATGAAGCTGGAAAAACAGGTAAATATGCACAGGTAAATCTGGTGTAAACCCCGTGTTGCAAGCCCAAAATTCTAGGGAATCCAAGTCGGAAATTAAAATTAAAAATATTTTATGATATCTAAATAGTTTAATTAATAAAAGTTTAAAGAAACTAAGCAGAAAATAAGAATAATAAAATACTTTTACGATATGGAGTAAGATTTCAGTCCAAAATATAACTATAACAACAAATTTAGCTAATAAACTTCCCAAAAAGATACAAATTTAATAAATACCAAGCAAACTCTTAACTAAACATAAGAAAATAAATAGAAAACATAAATGATTCCAACTAAAAACTGACCTAATAAAGTTTTTAAAGCCAACAAATAATACAATAAATAAGTAAATTTATGCAGAAACTAAAACCAAACATTTCCAATAACATTTGTGATCAAAAGTGACTTAATAATCATATTAAATCGAAAATAACAAATAAATTCCAAAATCAAAACATCCAACCGAGTGACTCAAAAACTGTGACAGCATAAATATCCGCTTAATAGTGACTCTCAAACTACAAGAACAGCTGTTCGAAACGCGTTGCCATAAAACATAGCCTTGCCTCTCGCTCTCAGGCGAGCACCGTACAAGCCATCTCGCTCTGGCAGGCTATCCGCTCTCCCCGGCGAATTCGCAAACAAAAACAAACCATTAAAAGCGCGGCGAAAAGAGAGAGAAATGAGAGTGCACTTGTCTGTCAAGATTATGGCGGTTTCAAGTCACTTTGTTGTGTTGTTGTTGCTGCTGCTGCTGTTGGGGCAGTGGCGGCGACGGCGGCGAAGAAGCAGAGCCGACGGCAACTCCTATTTTTCTTCATGTGCCATTTTTTCCGTTCTTGCTGTTATTGTTGCTGTTGTTGCCTTGGTTTTTTGCTTGAGCGGCGTGCGAGCGAGCAGGCGATAGCGGTGTGAGCGCGAGCGAGCGAGGGAGATGGCGCCACATCAAGTTGATATCGTGTCGTCGTCTTCATCTTTTGCTGTCGCTCGCTCGTCGTTTGCCATTTGATAAATTGCGTTTATAAGAAAGAGATGAATTGTCATGCACACAGCGCACACACATACAAGAGGGCTCCCCTCTGCCGACGTCGCTGCCTCTTCTTGCGTGTGTGTGTGTGGGTTTTTGAGTGAGTGTGAGTGTTTAAATCATATTGGCTGCCCCCCAATGGGTGTGAGGGAGAGCCCCGACCCGAGCTTTCCCCCTTCGCTCACTCTCCACTCTCCTTTGTCGTCGCCCTCTCTCGCTCGCTCGTCTGGGATTGGAAGTTTCCAAATGCAATTTTCCTTGAGGTTTTCCCGAGTCGATTCCTTTGCCTTCTTTTTTTTTTCCGTGCGCTCAGTGGGTGGGGTCTTCCTCCTCCCTCCGCCACCCCTTCCGCTCGCCCTTTGATTATTTTCGTCTTTTTTCGGTGATTTAAATTTCATGGTCCCTTCAATTTCGCAAAAGTTCTAAATATTAAATTAAATTCCAGCTTGATTCGGAGATTCGGGAGAATTTTTAGGGGGCTTTTCTTTTTCCTCTTGGCTTGTAGGAGGTTTTTCTTTGTTTTTGGTGCCCAAGTTTTTGGTTAATTGGAAGTTTTGGCGTATTAATTATATTAATTTATATTTAATAATTTATACATACAAAGTTCAAGTTTCTTAGACAATTTTAAACGTAAAAGAGAAATAAAAGAATTATAGATAACACGAAGGAGATAAATAAGATTATTTACTAGAGCTGGAAAAAAATAACTATTTTAATCGATTAATTATCGATTTTTGCTTATCGAAAACTTGATTTTTTATTTTTATTTATTTGATTTATTGTTTTCATCGAAGTTTATTAAATGTGAGCAAGTAATTAGATTATTTAAAGCATTAATAATAATTTATAGCTTAATTTAAGCTTGGAATTTTAAAGGTTTTACAAAGCTATCACCAAATTGTTATATGTTTTTTACTTTTACTATAACTCGTGAATACCCTTTGGTTTCTTAGATCATATTAAAATATTTCCAGAATTATGGTTCGCTTTTATTAATTAATTAAAAAATAAAATTTTACCGATAACCTTTCTTTATAGAACCTTAATTTGTTTAACTCTTTCCCTCAAACCCCCGTTCCTATGCCAGCCTTGAACTTTAACCTTTTCTGAATAGATCGATCGATCTGCTGAGATGCGAAACACCGAATAGTTCCCACACCAAAGCCAAAGGCTAATTTATTGCATCTAATTGATTCGATTTCATTTGACTTTCGGTGCGGACATAAATAAATAAATTACACTTGATTTCTCTGGCCAGAGGAGAAGCCGCACAAAAGACACCAAAATCAAGCGAAACGGGCGACCGCAAATCAATCAAAGTCTCATAAATTTGTCAGAGTGTTGACAGGACACAGACCTCCTGTATATGCCCGCCTGATCCGATTCCATATCCCCCAAGATATCTGCCAGGAGATGAAATGGCAACCAGATTAAGTGCAACATCATCTTTCTGACCAGGGGAAAACAGACACGGGAAATCCTTTTTGGCGAGCGCGCGCCGGAAAACAAACAAGGCTATTTTTCATTTTCCTAAAAACGGCGGCGGCGGCCAAGCTTTCTTTCTCTCCATCTCGCTCTGTCTCCCGCGCCCCGCCATGCAGCCATCTCTGTCGGCGTAATGGCCAACTGCAGCGCCAAGCCAAAAATACGCTGGTGAAAAATTGCCTGGGAATATGTGTTAACTGCTTTTTAAACTGCCACGAGGACGACGACACGACAGCAACAATAATAGCAACAATACTGAGGAGATGTGTCTGCAAGCCGAGCATTTGAATACTCTTATTAGGGAGTTTTTAACACTAAAAGCGTTTCTAGGATTATAGAAATGGAAAAGAAATAAGATATTGGAGATACTAGAGAAGTTATTAACAAAGAAATGTAGAAAGGAAAATAGTTTTGTTTGATTTTATATTTATTTCAATATTCCAACGGGATTAAAGCGCCATTTTGTAAGTCAAATCTTTTGTTTTTTTTGGATTAATTAATATTTTGATTTTTATATTTTATTAACAATAAACTCTAATGTTTAAAAAGTCTCTTTTGGGAATTGAAAAAGATTTTATGAGATTAATAGAGATTTATCCGTTTTCTGTACAAGTTTGATCATGTTCCCCGCTTTTCCGATTATTTACTAAATCCAAAATAGTATTAAAGTTTGTTTTAGAGAAAAAACTTTAAAAGAAGTCTGTGTATTTTGTGTTTAAATTTCAAAATTACATTTAATTTTAATTGCAAATTTCTTATTAATTTAAAACCTATTTGTAATTAATTAAAACCAATCCAAAGGATGCCATTTCCGCTTATTTATAATTCCCAACTGGTAAGGGTACCAAGATGGCCCCAAAATAAAAGCTGAGCCAACGAAAGCAGACAGAACGGAACAGAACAAAACTGAGCAGGATAAAACAGGACAGGGCCGGACAGGAGCGACGAGTGACCTGCAGGATATGCAATTTTCGCTGAATGTTTTTTCGGCAATTTATCGCCGCGCTATTTGTTATTGCCGCGTGAAAGGGAGAAAGAGAGAGAGAGAGAGAGAGAGATGGCGGCAGGCGACAAACAGCTGTTTGTGCTTTTGTTATTGTTGCTGGCAGGATCATGTCCTGCAAAGTGGCCAGATCACCGTTATGGCCAGGCAAAAAAAGCTGCGAGTTTTCTTCTCTTTTACTCCCCTTTCTGTTTTTTTTTTTTTGTTGCTTTTCTTCGAAGGCGTTGCCTATTTATTTGTGTGCCAGTGTTTGTGTGAAGGAGAGGGGCTGTCTGTGTGAGAGCGAAAAAGCGAGGCGAATATGTTGAGCGAAAGCTGATGGACAAGTGAAAAGCGCTCAAAACAGAAAAGGAGACTTTGGAGAAGCGGCGAAGGAACCGTAATTCTTGCCTGCCGCCCCTTTCTTCACTCTCTCCACTCACGCAACCTGTAAAGGTGCGGCGAAAGCCGAAAGAGAGCTGGAGCCAGAGCAATAGCAAGAGCAACTGCCAACTGCCACTCACTCAAGCGAAAAATAACAAATGGGATTGGTTTTTGCTGATTTTCAACGCCACGCACTGCGACGCCGGCCGACGGCAGCGACGCGGGCAGCGGCCAAAAACCTATAAGCCGTCTCCTTTTGGCCAAAGCCAAATAAATTTCAAACGCGCGGCGAAACGCTACGTTGCGCAAAAAGAGCGCAGTCGACGCCGGCAGCGTACGGTGAGAGAGGGGTGGGTGTATCTGTGTGTGTGTGTTTTGGCCGTATGACTGTGACAAGTGTGTGCATGACAGAGAGGCGTACCAACAAATCAGTCATCGCCAGGATGAGAGCGCCTGCGCTCTCTCGCCGCAAACAGCGAAGCGGGCAATTCGCCGGAGTCTGCGCAATAAACAACGCACTATATTCGTCCCGCTCGCACCGTCTGAGTTATGGCCCGAACGGGCTTAATGGCACAATTGTTGAATGTGAGCGTGTGAGGGGGAGAGCGCGAGAGCGCGCCGAAGAGAGCGAGCCGGAGAGCAGCGGCAGTGGCGGCGGCGGCGAATGATTGACAGTGTATCCGTATCCGCACAGTGTATTTTTCGCTGCCAACCGCGTACGACGTGTCTCTGTGTTGCGTTCTGCGTTCTCCGTTCTCTGCGTGTTCAGCGTTTTCGTCGTAAGCGAATCAAAGAAAGAAAAGAAACGGAGCGTCGTCGTTGTTGCCGTCGGTGAAGTTTATTATTATTATTGCCGTTATAAAAAACAAGAAAGCGAGCGCCAAACAACACAACAACCGAGAAGCTACGCCTGGAAATCGCGCGCGTTTTTTCCCGCACAGCTAGCATTACGTGATGCATTACGTTTTTTAGTGTTACCCCAAACAACAACAGTTAAATTAGAATTTAGAAACAAAGAAAATAGAGAAAAACTACTCATAATTTTCGGCTGCCGAAAAGGGGCAGCTACTTAGACGAGGGGATCCCGCCGATCCCCCCGCAATATCTCACACTCGCCCATAAACTTTTGCCGTCGCAAAAACAGCAAATATATAGAAACATAAATATTAACAACAAAAATATTGCTAAGAAACAATTTCATTTGTTTAACTCTAGTAACGTAGTATGTAGAAGCAGCTGTGATAAATAGTGCGCATATTATACGAGAATTAACATAAAACAACAAAAGGGAAAAAGAGTATACGAAAAACAAGCAACAGCAACAACTACAAGGAAATCCCCCAAATGGAAAACGGCAAGGAAAACTAGAGAGAGAGGAAGAGCCATGGATTTATGACAAAGCCCAAACAACAATCAACAAAAACTATGTTGCAACAACAACAATACATGAGTATACCAAGAACAACAACAACTATAACTGCAACGGCAACTAACAACAAATTGTATACGATTTTTATATAAAAACCAAAACAAAACACACACAAATTATATGTAAATAAAATATTGTAACAAAAAAAGGAAACATTACAAAAAAAAAAAACAAAAAAAACAGATCTCCTACAACAAAACGCGCGCGTAACAACCACAACAACAACAAGTATACAAAAACGTAATAATAATACATAAAATCTAAACAAATGTGCCTGTGAAATAATAATAAAAGAAGAAGAGAAGAACGAAGCGAAAGAAGCTTCCCGAAAATTAGATGTAAAAGTGCAAAACATAAAATCAAGCAAACAAATAATACAAAAAAACAAAACAAAACAAAATTCCAACCAAACTGAAAAAACTGAACTGGAAACCAAGAAGTACAGTAGAGCGTCTGTAGAGCAGAAAGAAGCGGCGCAGGACGAAGTCGAAGCAGAAGTAGAAGCGTCGGAGCGGGACGTCGATTTGTGTGTTGCGACCCCAATTTGTCAAAAGTGGCACAAATCGGGTTAGACGTCGCTCCCAGAGCATTAATGGCTCAGCCCAGGGTAAGTAGTATCCCCCTATAAAAGTTATAGCTTCTAGATCGAAGTAATATATAGTAGGTTCCTCAGAGAGTGTGGTTATCATAGGCAGAAAGTAGCGACGGCAAAGTGTCAGGGTTCTTTAACCTAAATTATGTCTAGTTGATGGGGTTCTAAAAGCCGACGGCACAATGATTATTAGGACTTGGATTTATATCACAATATATATGAGTTTAACTTGCTTTAGTTGTTAATTCCTAAAAATTTACTCTTATAATCCCATTCTTTGTATTTATTAATTTTTGAAATTTTCTTTATATGCATTTTGTATATAATAATTTTTGCGAGTTCATCTTTCATAAACATAATAATATAAACAACTGAACAGATCAGATCTATCAACAAAAGTTTACTAATATTCCTCGTTTAAATCAGTTCAATGGATAATTTCGTTATAATGTAAAGATTCAAAATAAATGATTATTTTATGGCTTATCAGTTGAGCTTAGGAACTAAAAGAAATCCCAAATCAACTTCTGTATAAGTTACTATATAGCCTCTTAACTCCCCAAGCATGGCTGCCTAAAGCCTTCCCTAATATTCCCCATTTTAATCAATTCATTGGGGAATACACACAGTTCCCATTTATTAATAGAGCCCTATCGAGTCGAGAAATTTAACCAAGCGATCGAGTCAGAGTGCGTGTGTGTTGGAGTAGGAAAGAAATCACATTTGATTTATGCGGGTCATTTTCTCGTACAAGTTTATGTAATTAACTGAATCTGTAGGCATCCAAATTCAGGCCTCCGAATTCAGGGTGTTGTACGAAGAATGTTTGATAAAGAATTCTGTTTTAGAGGAGCCCGGCCATATAAAGAATGCCAGATATTATAAGAAAAGGCTGCCAAGAAATAGTTTTTAAAAGTTGTATAGTTCTTTGAGGTCTTCCAAACTTTTGCCAAAGCAATAATAAATCTTTAAGAAAATCAATAACAATTTTATGTGTTTTCAAATGACGATTGATAATAAAATAAGTGACATTAGACTCATTAAAAATATACATTTCCTAGAATATTTTGCAGAATTTATAAAAATTTCATTCTATAGATGTTCTATAATCTTTATGAGTCCGCAAATTTCTTTGAAACAAAGGTCAGCTCTTGGGAAGAGAGTAATATTCCAAAAATTAAAAAACTCTTATAGAACAACTTAACTTCTTGACTTAAAAAACCCCCAGCTGGAAGCCAACCATCTTTTTCCATCACGTTTATATGGCATAAATTCTCGCCTGAGCTTAAAGGGCATAATAATTTTTACAATCCACCTGGATCATAAATTATATGCTAATCAGGTGACCGGCAGTCTCCGCCTCCTCTCGGGCTCTCCCTCGCTCTCTTTAATATTATTACCAAATCGCAGTTAGACTTTATCAATTGATTATCATGGACATGCGAAGTGAACTTGATTTTTTATTAACGGAGCAAAAAGACTTGAAATATAGATGTGTGCGTTACCAATTAGCGGCAGGTATTTCGAGTGTGTGTGTGTTTGTGAGCATTAAAAAAGGAAAACAAAAATCCAAAATGGGAAAATAAAAAAGTAAAAAAGAAGAAAATGAAATGCGAAATGCCCGCGGGAATTTTCAGTGGTGATTTTATGTGTGTGCGTTGCTGGCGAATAAATTTACGCCTGTGGTTTAATACACGATTCTGTGTCGCTGTCCCGAATCCAGCTCTTAACCCCCTATAGCCGCCGCCGCCCTCTGCGTTAACCCGTTTCGTAACGAATGTAATTCTCCTGCGGCTCTTTTTCCCGAATCCGCGCCATTTCAATTCCATCAAATGAATTTTTCGAGATATATACGGGCCCTGTCTGTCTGTGTTTGTCTGTGCATTTGATGCATATAATTTTATTGCACAGTGTTTTCGCGGTTTTATTATTTACAATTTTATTTTTATCATTTTCCATGACTCTCTCTCTCTCTCTTTTGTACAATATAATTTGCAAAAAATGGCGGGAAGCAATTTTCGCGGGTTCCTTCTCCCCGCGCCTTTTTTTATATATATTTAATTTGATTATTTTATGACAGAGAGAAAAGAGAGGAACGAGAAACGGGCCAGAGAAACAAAGAGAGGAGCCAGTGAAAAAATGTGCAATTGCAATTGCAATTTGTATAAAAATGTGCAATGTGCAGCTGCTGCAGTAGCAACAGCAGCAGCAGCTTTCCCTGCAGCCCAAAGAACCCCGTCCCTGCCCCATTGCCATTTCAAACGCCTGCAAAATGCAGCACAAAAATTGTTTTGGTGTTATTTTAATTTAAAGGTTAACCGCAGCGTAATTTGTGGCATAAAATATAATTCGTCTATCGTGTGTTCAGTTCAGTTCTCTCGTTCGTTTTTTTCTGCTGTTGTGTTCGCTTTAGAAATAGTAAAATCGAAATAGAAAAGATCAAGGAGAGTGGAGCAGCGGAAAATGCCACAGTCGACGATATTTGTGGTTTACTTTAGTGGCCGAAAACATTGGCAAAAGCTGATGGAAACATTTGGTTTTGGTAGCGGCATTTTTATGAGGAAAGGAAATTACATTTTAAAAGAAAATCCATTTTAATTTGATGGTTAAATCACCTGTAGATCATAAAATATAATGTTGTTTGGATATGTTAAAAGGTGGCATTTATTTTCATACAAATTTTTAGGGAACAGACGTAGATAAAGACATTAAAATAAAATGTATATTAGTAAAGACTTGTAATAGTTAAACTCTTAAACTTGTAACCTCTGAAAACGTCTCACTTTATTAATTCTCTAGCCTCTCAAGCTTGATATGAAAAATATAGAAATTTTTCTGCCATTTCCTTATCACTCTTCAGAGTTTCAATCTTTTTTTGCGCGCGTCTAACCTTCGCTGCGAATTCTTCTCTAATTAAGTGAGCAATTCTCTGGTGTTCCCAGCTTCCCTTCTATGAGTCACGGCTCTGGCAGAGAGTTTCTCCTCTCGACTCGCCTCGCCTCTCCTATCTGGGGGATATCAGATATATCTCGGGTTGGGTTGAGAATTCGCTCTGCAGACACTTCACATGCCAGCGAAAATTGAGCGGCAGCAGGCTGAGAGGAATATTTATAAACAAATTACATATGCATATTTCTGCAAGGGGTACGGGGTGTAGCAGACTCTATATGGGGCCTATATCCACATGAGCTCCGCTCTTTCTCCACCATCTCTCCCAATGTTGTGTTTTCCGTGTGCTAAAGAGCTTCATGTTTAATGATCAAATTGCGTGCCTGATTCTTGGGTCGGCGGTGCCTGCTGGTGCTATAGTTGTTGTAGTATTATTATTATTTTTTTCTCCTTACATTTGTTGTATTTTTTGCCATACAACACATAGTTGCCAAGTTTGACGAGGTCGCCGCTGCTGCCGTTGGAAGTGTTTTCATTAGTTTCATTTCTTTTTACATTTACGCCTAAATCGTCTTTTAAAGTATAGTTTTTTTTTTTTTCTTCTTTTTATTTAATCTGCCTCGTAATTTCCCCAACATTAAGTCAAAGTGATTCGCTAATATGCTTTGACTCTATATAAAATGGTATTACTGTTTTTGGTTTAGAGTTTTCTTTGGGGATCCCGCGTGGAAGATCTATCCTATGAAAAAGTGCCTCCATGCGGGGCAGAGAAAAAGCAAAACAAAAGCGGGAAAAAAATATTTGGTGTGTGTTGGTTGTAAAGTAGAGGAAAAATCATTTAGACAAGTTGCACGCCGCTCATTAAATTAAATGAGCCATCAGCACGCAATTTATTTTCGTATTTTTGAGTAACTTTTGCCAACTCCCAAAGACTTTTGTTTCTTTCCGCTCTTTGGAATTTTTGTTAGGAAAGTTGGCGGCATTCGGCGAGGTCCTCTCCGAGCAATTTAATTAAATAGCCGAGAAAGCAAGGAATTTTTTGTGTAGTTTTGAGGAGGTTTCAGTCTTGAAGAAGTTGGAAAAAAAGAGTTTATTTGATGGATTTTATATTTGACATTTTATTTAAAAGTTGCCTCTACTCTTTGTTTTCCTTTTAAATACTTTTAGCTGTTATTCTGCCTGTCCACATTTTTCTTAAATTTTCTCAACAATATCAAATAATTTTCCTTAAATTTTCACCCATTAAATTGTCTTCGCCTGCGGTGTGCTCTTTAAATTCCCAGAAATCATCTAAAAATATATATTATTTCTTAAATTCCTTTTTCTTTCGATTTATTTTTGATTTCCAATATTTTTTTTTGCTTGTATTTGAATTTACCTTTTTGGACAAATATTTTTTGTTGCTATATATTGTTGCTGGCTGCGCGCTGCTCTGTTGGTTTTTTGTTAATCATCTGCCAGTTTTTTGTGTCCGCGAGTTTGGGGCTCATTTTAATTTAATAAATGCCACGGCCTGACGTCATTTGTTGTTGATTTTTGATAAATGTTAAAACGCCAAAGAATTCATTTGGATTTCTTTTTTTCCCTTGCCTTTGGTCGCTTTCAATTTGGCTACCGAGCATCATCTAATTTTTCTGCTTTAAATTTATGCATATATTTCGCTGTTATATTCCTTTGCTTGTGTTAAGTATTTGTTTTTAGACATAAATTAAATGGAGGAAAAAAAACTAGCGCACGTTTTCGACGTCCGTTGACGTTTGATGTTTGCCTGCTCGATAATATTGTTATTATAAGCAATAAAAGTTAATAATATTGGGGGTTGTTGTCTGTCGGCTGGCAATGTTGCAACTGTAAATTAAAATAACACCAAGGCACGCAACAAAAATTAATTGTCTAACACCAAATAAAAAACTTTTGAGGCATCCACAAAAACAGAAGAAAAAAAGCTAAAAAGCTGGGCGTGACTTTGGTTCGAAGGGACACACCTACAACTGCGGCTCGTCTGCTAATTAAGCCAAAGCCAAAAACCGAAAGCCGAAAAAAGGGGAAAGAATTATAGAGAAATATATATAAAGATAGATATATATAGGAGAAGAAATTGAAAGAAAGAAATTCAAATACAACATGATAAACAATTAATTTTGATTAGGCCTTCGACCGCGCCAGCGCAATTAAGAAGGTTTCCTTCTTTTTCGTATTTTTGGTATTTTTGGGGAGGTTACGAAAAAAAAAGAATAAAAAAAAGGAAAAGTGTTGAGGGGCGCCAGGAAGGCAAGAAATCGATAAACGAAGTTGGGTTGTACAACCAAACATATTGAGGCCTCTATGTGGGGCAGGAGGCGGAGGAGGACTATGTATAATGGCGGCCATTGTCACCATTTTGGCCAAAAGCACACACACACACACATATATAGTATCTCCGTCTCGCTTTTCGGTCTGGCTGCATTTTTGCACTCGCATTCATAACTCTTCTGCCGCTGGCGTCTGGTTTTTGGTCAGTTTTAGGCGCCGCCAGATAAAGCCCACACTCACTCCCACTTGCCACCCAACCCTTCCTGGTGTTTTCGGCCATTTAAGCCCCTCCATAAATGTCCTTTCTGGTGCGGCCATTTCCTGGCTTGGTTTGTGCAACATTTTCAGTTTCAAGTTCACGCAGAATTTCGTTACTGCACCGGCATCGGCACCTCTTACTTTGCATTTTTGGGGGGGAGGGCCTTACTTAAAGCTACCATTTCCATTTACTGTTTACCTTTGTAGGGTTTTTGGGAAATCCATAGAGCATTTTAGGTTTTTGTTTGTCAGTTTCAGTTTAAAATCATTTAACTAAGATGATGCCTACTTTTAATTCGATTTTATAGTGATTTCTGTCTTTAATAAAAACGAAATACAAAACACTTTTGTTTTTAGGTAAAAGAAAATATAATAAAAATGTAAAAAAAAATCAACAAGCTTTGTATAACAGTAAATGATTTTATATTAAAGTTAGGGAAGTCTTCCTTATCGACTTTATTTACAATAAATATTTAATAGTCATATTTAGAATGGTAGAAGTCTTAAAACTTAAGGTTAGTCTTCCATATTAAATTCTTTCATATAAATAGATGAACTTACCCTAAAGACAACCTAATAAAGTTTTAGGCATACTAGTTTTCCCTTAGTTAAAGCTTCGTTTCTCCCTTGTGTTTCCTTATTCCACCAACTCAACTTAAAGCTAAAATCTACATATTTTCCCCCACCTATTTATAAGCACTTAAAGCTGTGTCTTGAAAAAACAGTACAATTGAGTTGTTGCTGGCTAAAGTTGGCAGCAGTAGTAGGCTGGCTGACTGGCTTTTAGCAATGACTTAATGTCGCCGAAACACGACAAAAACACACACTCATGGCGCAAAGCACAAACAAACACACACACACAGACAGACAGACAGCAACTAGGACAAGAGCTGGAAAACGCAACTTCCCCCCGAAAAAAAAGGCTGCTCCAAAAATACAGAAAAAAAAAACAAAACACAGAAATCGTAGCTCCTTCAGCGCCTGTCACTGACAGTTTTGAGCACCAAACGCACACACCCAACGCTACACACACACACACACACACCACCCACAGCGATTGTCATAAATTTTTGAAGGATTTTCGACGCTGAACTTGTCAAAATCAGGACCATGGGCCTCGACTGACTGTGGTGGTTGGTTCTGCTATTGATCCGCACTTTTCCCTTCCTCCATTTGGAGCGAGAGCTTTTCCCATTCAACAAGGTCAATGGCTTGGTCACTAAACAACAACAGGGAAAATAGGGAGAGAGTCAGAGTCGACTCAGAGTCTCGTCTGAGCCCGGGCTAGAGATCATCAATCAAAGTTGCCCCAAACCAAGAGACCTAAGTGTATTTGCCTGTTCGATTTTTACTCCTCATTGTCTGGGCCCTGGTCTTCTTCTATATTGGGGTCTCAAATTCCCACATTACTTATGTACAAGTACAAATTGTGGTAATTTTCAAGATCTCTTTGTTGCCACGGCTTTTGCTCCACAATTTCCTCATTTCTAAACGGACCGAACCGAGCTAAAGCCAAGCTGCGGCTAAGAAATCGAAGAAACAAAAACAAAACTAAAAAAAGCGACGTTCGGTTTGCCGCTGCTGCCACCAACACTAAAATTAGCATAACAACTTTATAGTTTAACAGCCATGAACCGAGCCCAAGCGAACCGAAAAACCCGGCCAAAAACGAACTGACTAACCCGGACAAGTCTGTATCTATGAGTTTGTATCTCGTGCATGTGCAAACAGCAACAGAAACAACGCCAAAACGGAGGCAGCACGACAGCATACCGGCCGACCGACCGACCGACTGACTGGCCGCCCCGCTAAAACTAATCTCTGGTGTGTATCTCAAGGATTGCCTCTCAACCTCAAAGGTTGACAATCGTAGCTGTAGCTCTCCTCTTGCCATATATTTGTTCATTTTTGTGCAAGCCACCTGCGAGCAGCAGCTGCCTCTGCACTATTTCTCCAAAGTCTAGATACAGATGCGGCTACTGTATCTGCAAGATATGCTCGCTAGCTAGCTGGCTGGCTCGTATATCTTTACCTCCTTCCTCCAGGTGCAAATCCTTGACATTTTCGCTAAAAATCCCCACAGCTCGTTCGCTCTCTCTCTTCGCCCCCTTTGGCACTTCAACTCTTGCTCTTGCTCTTGCTCCTCAACTCGCTCCTCAACGGCAAGTCAATTGCTCATTTAGTGTCAAAGATTTTTCCAGGCTGATAAAAAATCAACCTCAACTTGAGCTGATGAAGAGCAGAGAGAGGGAGGGAGGGAGAAGCATCCTCCCATCATTTCTTTGTCGCTGCACAAAAATCTTTTTGTCAACTTCTCCTTCGTGTTCCCTCAAATTATGCAGTGTGAAACGGAGAAGCGAAGAGCTGGGAAGAGAGTATATCTTCTGAAAGACGGACGCCACTTGAGTACAAATGATAAAAATCTCACACAAAAGATACACTGGAAAAAGTACAGGGAATGGGAAAGATAAAGCTTGATTCGGGAATATTTTCGAGTCAGAGGAATAGTAAATAAAATCTCTATGATTTTAATATAAATTGTGTCAAAAAAGACGAATCTTTTGAGCTAAAATCTATCTTTATTAGTTTCCACAAGCACTTGTACTTCTTAATTATTTTCTCAGCAGCAGTTCAACTTTTGCTCATTAGAAAATTTATTTCTCACTTGCTTTTTGTGTTATTATTTATATTATTATTATTAATATTATTATTATTTGTTGGCGTTGCACACAAACCTGTTAGCAATTGCGCGGCTCTAAAAATAATAAACAAAAAATACAAACAACTGTTGTACAACGTTTTTTTGGCCAGCAGCGATAGAGAACAAAATACACACAACACAGCACTCAGATACTTGGACAGATTAACTGATAATATTCAAAATCGTCTGCTGCTGCTTTTGGCGCTTAATTAATATGCAAAAAACGTTGAAAGAAAAGACGAGCGAGCGCCGAGAGACAAAGTAAGGTAACCGAAATGTATAGATATTAAATGTATGTATGGGTTGTGTCGGCGGCAAATGCCTGACTGAGTATATATCCATATAATGTCGAAGCGGCGGCAAAGTAATCACAAGGTCGACAGTTGTTGAGGTTCGTTGTGTTTTTTTCTTATTTCGTTTTTTCTAATTTGGTTTATCGGCATGTTCTTTTTGCTGGCCAAGAGGCGACTTCAATTTCGAAAATGTATTTAAATATGTGTGTTAAAAAAAAGATTGCATGTCGCTGCTAATTTGAGGGGTTTCTTTAGGTTTACATATTTATTTTAATATTTTAATAGGATGACAACACTCTGAGGAATCTTTTAGCTTATAAAAATTACTATAAATTAAAAAAATAAATACACAATGGTTGTGTATATTTTTCCCAGTAATATTTCCTAAAACCCCCAACTAATCTATATTATTTCTTCTCTCTTCTTTAACCTTACAGTATGACGATGGCCTACACGGCTACGGCATGGACTCCGGTGCCGCTGCAGCGGCCATGTACGATCCACACGCCGGACACCGACCGCCCGGACTGCAGGGCCTCCCCTCGCACCACTCTCCGCATATGACGCACGCGGCTGCGGCGGCGGCCACAGTGGGCATGCACGGCTACCATTCGGGGGCCGGGGGTCATGGAACACCTAGTCATGTATCGCCGGTCGGTAATCACCTAATGGGCGCAATACCCGAAGTACACAAACGTGATAAGGATGCCATTTATGAGTGAGTATATACATAATCGGTTGAAAAAAAGCAACCAAAACTTTCGGCAATAACCAAGGGAACTATCCTTCAACTAAGCTTCCAAGATGACCCCAAGATGAACTTGGTTTAGATTAGAAATATAAATGTAATGAATGAAATATGTGGGAAATGATGGTTCTAGATGCTGTCAAGCTGTCATTGATTAAGCGGGCAAGAAAACAGTATTCAATGAACATTTGAAGATCACTCACAGTATCAGTTTTAGTATATATTTATTGTTTGTACTGTTAAAAGGAAGATTAAATAAAGATTATACTTTTCAAAGCTGACTTTAGGTGCGTTTCGTTATGATTTCTTAAGTTTAAGAGCATTTGAAGATCACTCAAAGGAATTTATTGAAAAATATTGTAGCTAAGCTCACTATAGTTAAGAAATTTAATGCCTTATCAATTTTTAAAGAATAATTAATGGGTCTATATTTTATTTAATAAATCAAGGAGAGTCCTACGAAGTGTGGATTTATTAGGTGTGATTTATACAAGTCAATAAAATTTTAAAATCTTTTTTTATGAGCCAGGAGTTCAGCTCAATAATTAAATGAGGTCAGCAGTATAATATAATCTAAATTTACTGCCTTGGTGATCACCCCAACCCACTTAGATCACTAACAGAACTCCCTAATCCATATCCTTATCGATTTATAATTTTTGGCATGTTCTTGGTGAACCCTCCCAGCTCCAGCCACCTGTTTTCACCTGAGAGAGCGAAGCGAGGGAGTCGATATCGTTTTAACGCCACGCGTAACTGACAATCAGTCAAAAAAGGGGGAAAAAAAGGAACAAGGCTGAGAACATGATCCTCAGAAGCGAGCCAGAAAGCAACGATCCTATAGGAATGGGCGTGATCCTCTTGCGTTTTGCGCAAAATACAAAATTATGGGTTTGCCGTTGTTGAGGCCCTAAAATGTCTATCTTTTTGGGGGGTGTGTCTCAGGTGTTTAGTGACGCACACGGAACATGAACGTGCTTAGGCATTAGGGAGTCCGAACAACCGAAAAAAAAAACACACAGAAACCAACCAACCATCCATCGAAAATGAGCTGCAGTTGCGGTTCTGGTGTTAATTTGCCAAAATTGTGGTTTCTTCTCTGTGTTTTTTCCTGGGTTTCTCTGTCTTTTTTTCTAACCCGATCGTCCGCCTTCGTGTGTCATTGCGTGTCCTGGCAATTTTCATGTGTTGCAACTGTTTTGCCAGCTGCCTGAGGAGTGCCTGCCCTGGAACTGAAATGCTTGTTTGTTCAGTTTTTTCTCCTCTTCATTTTTTGCTGCAAATATTTGCTATGAAAGGGAATTTCATGAATGACTTATGAGAGGAGAGGAGAGAGCCTTCAATCAGCTGTTTGATGACTGTTTGATGATTGTCCCTTGTCTCGAGTGTCTGGGCAAACATCAATGATTATGACTTCATTGAGCACCTGTTATTATTATGATTATTATTATTTTTTGGCACCTTCTCTGTCAACGAAATTAAAAGAGAAAGAAGGAGCTCTGCTTAACACCTTCTTGGCAGCCAAAAACTCTTCAGCTGCTGCTCGCTTTTCGCCACGTCATCGCAAATGAGTGCCTGTTTTTTTTATATTTTATTTTTTTTTGTGTCCAGGCAAAAAAACGCACTCAACTGTAAAAGCCTGAAACTCCGCCTGGAACTACGGACGGACTCTTATTAATAGTTTGTTAAGCGCAGGTCGACACCCCCTCTCTTAGGGGTCAGTTTTTTGTGCCATCTAATGGGTTCTTTTCCCTTTTTTCCTCTGTTCTTTTTTTTTTTTTTTTGGTCAGCGGAGTCCCGCCTAATTTTGTTCAGGTGCAATTTGTGCGTGAAAAAAAGAGAGAACTACGAAATTGAGAAATTGGGCAGGGAAAACTACTCCTGGCGTGGAGAAACAACAAAAAATGGTCAAATCATGTTGAGTTGTTGGAACTAATCCGTCAGCATGAAGAGGGGGATTATTTCTGTGAGTGTGCAGGCCAAGATACAGCTACAAATGCAGATACAGATACAGATAAAGAAACTAAAAGGAAATAGCAGCTGCTCATTTGCATTTTTGTTGGACAGGAAATGTCCTGGGTCTTTGGCAGGGAATCCTGAAGTAATAATAGCTAAAGGAGAGGACTCCAAAGTGAAGAATAATATTTAGAATATAAAGAAATTGTAAAATAATGCTTGGCTTAATATTTAAGTCTTTAGAAACCTTGAGTGATCTTTATTTAAGTTGAAATGTATTCTTTAATCAATATTCCTTCAGGTTTTAAGATGTATTTCCTTAATCCTTATATATTTAGTGACTAAAAGAAGTGAAATATAATAAAAAAATACCCCTTTTATTTTATTACCTATTCCAAGATTTTTATTTGCCAGCAGTTAAAGCGATACAGATCGAACCGTAGCAGCTGCTCATTTGCATTTATCGTAGGTCTTAAAGGGAAACGTCCTGAAATTTGACGCAACTCTCTCTCTCTCTGATGTATATATTATATGTATTTTTTGTTGTTCCTTCCAGACATCCGCTATTCCCGCTTTTGGCGCTGATCTTTGAGAAGTGCGAATTGGCCACATGTACGCCGAGGGAGCCCGGGGTGCAAGGTGGCGATGTCTGTTCGTCGGAATCGTTCAACGAGGATATTGCAATGTTCAGTAAACAGGTAAGAATAATGGCTTCAACTCTGGGTTCAGTCTCTGGTGAAATCGGAGACGATTTGCGCTCTATCTGGATGGGATTGGGATACGCTGGCAGGGTTGGGGGTAGGAATACACATATGGCCCACATGTGGCCACTAAATAAATATAAATAAAAATAAAAACAACAAGAGGCCAAATCGCGGCACACGAACTTAACGAAGCAAGCCGCTAAATGATCGGATTACATTACCCCGAGAGGATCGTCGCTGAGGATCGATTCCGCTTCTCTTCTTCTCTCAATAAGCGGGGCCAGTCCCTGCTGCACTTAATTACAGTCTGTCCCGCTGACAACGAGGCAACATCCCGGCAAGAACCTCATCCCCTGAAGCAACAGCAACATCAACATCCCGCAGCCAGGCAACATATGTCACAAATATGCCATGTGACTTGAGAATGGCGCTGCCCACACTTGACACTTCCACCGCCGCCCCCTTTTATTATTCTTTTTTCTCTTCTGTGGAGTTCATAAAACCAGAAAAGAAGGCCGGGAAACTTTGCCACACACTGACATTTAAATAATTTACGATGTTTTAACATACAAATTATAATGTTGCAAGTAGCTGCTGGTGCTCCACATCCTGCTCTCCAGTGTTTCCTTAGTCTGCCGCCTGCTATTTTTATGAGTCAGTGAAGATCGCTGAAGATCGCAAATGATGATGCCAAAAATGGCTCCATTTCGGTTTTGCTTTCTTTCTTTATATATATTTTTGGCAAAACAACAACTGCAACGCGACGCCCCCAGTTGAATATTATAAAAATGATGTTTTTATTTATGGTCCATTTGGAATTTTGACAGGCTCCTGCTATGGGCAATAAAACGAGCAACAACAACAAGAACAACATAAAACAACACTCGGGAGAACACCATCTCAGAGCCGAGAGCCACACATTTATCAAGATGCTCTGTCGTCCGTCTCTCCGGTTTCGGTTGGGTGAGATTTTGATAGACTTTTGTCAGATTGTCAATGAAATGTCACCATAAAGTTGACGCAACGCCTCTGAACAAATGGAAACTAAAAGAGGCGGAGAGTGGAGGTTCTTAACGAGTGCAGGGAATACAGGAAAAGTTTATAGACTTGCTCCTCTTTTAATTATATTTTTTATTTAAGTAAAAGTTTTTTCCTTTCTTTATTTACTCTATATTTTTATAAAGTACTTTAACCTTTTAGCATCTTCTTAATCTGGATTCTACACCTTTTTCTTTAACCCCAAAAAAAGCTTCAAATATCTGTTTGCTCTGCAAAAAATCAAGCAAGATCTTCCTTCAATGATACCATCTCTCGCAGTTGACATTTGTTGATCATTCACCGAACCGAACGTCAACAACTAAGTTGTCGCTTGCATTTCGTTTTTATTTCGGTTTTATTTATTTCTTTTTTTTCTCTCTCTCGGTTCAGTTCAGTTTAGTTTCAGCTCAGTGTAGTTTTGGCTGAGTTCTCCTTTGGCTGTGGTTGTTTTCGTCGTCGTCGTTGTCGGGCTGACAAAAATAACTCAAAAATGTCATTCGCCCATCGAATTTTAACAAACGAGCAGAGGAGCCAAGAGAGCGCGTCGTTTTCTTCGCCCCAGAAGAGGGGCTAAAAATATAAGGCTTTGGCACTTTTTTACTCTTACAGTGGAAAATAAACACTACTGATCGAATTAAAGGGAATATAGTTTCTTGCTGAATTTTACTGCTATCAGAAATAGTAGTTGCTTCACTGTTGGAATCAATTGGGAATTCTAGGGTTTTTAAAGGCGAAAAACAATTTAAAGTTTGTATAAAAATTATTTATAAAGATATAAAGATTATTTACATCATTCTTATAATTTTATCTACTAAAATTAATAGTTTTTAAATATTCTGTTATGTAAATTATTAAAGTGTTTGATCTAAAAGCATTATTTCTCTCTCTGCACCTTCTGTTGGCGCAGTTGTTGCTGCTGATGTTGCGGCTGTGCTTCTGCTGCTGCTGCTGATGATGATGCCGATGCATTTTATATAGATAGATTGCATAGATATATCTCTTCGTTGGCACTCTCCCGCTATGCTATATATATATTCACTTTAATTTGGACTAAGCAACTGCGTAAAATGCGCCACGCCAACGCCAGCGCAGGCGGCGCAGGGTGATATTTTCCTTATACTTTTTTTTTCTCCCTATTTTCTCCCCCTGATATATATCTCCGCCGAAGATCCTCTTAGTTAGGCGACTTTTGGTGTTGGCGCTGCTAATGATGCAGCTAAGGAAACGCTTTATAATTTCTCTTTAAAACCAACAGGCAACATGTGATGCAAATGATGAACAAAAAAATAAAGACCACAAAAAGTATAAGAGGAATATACGACGAAGATATATATACAATATAAATACCCGGCAAAAGTTCGTTGTCTGATCATTTCTTTGTTGTTGACTGAGAGGAGGATCCCCAAAATGAGACAAAGGAGCCTCGTATATATATATATCCATCGTACATGTGATTTCGTTTTAAGTAATTTTTAATGAATAACATGAGAGCTCAGTTTCTTGACATTTTGGCTAATAGTTTGGACATGCGATGAGTTGATTTGTTGCATGTTGCAGCTCAAATGATTTCTGTGATTAATGAAGTGCCTTTCGCCGAGGTCTGTCCTTGACATTTGTCCTGTCACAACATTTCAGAAACTGGCCAACGAGAAACTGGGCCTCGAAAGCAGGTAACATCGTTCTAACCGAAACCGAACAGGTTAAGCCCTAATGCCAATCAATGTTATACGGTTATATATGTATTTATTTTTTCCTTCTGGGTTTTCCCTACAAAAGGCAATTTACCTTTTTCCACAGTCTCTGTTTTTTTTTTTTTCCTGTTGTTTCGTAAATTGCATTTTCTGATGAAGGCAGAGGATGGTTCATAATCAGGTATGAAAGGTTACGCTTCGGATTGGGACTCGAATGCGTATTTTGTATTTGTATTGTCAGCAGGAGCACACGGCCTCGGAATCGTTGGAATGTTCACTTTGCCAAGGAGGGATCTCCTCCTCTCTGTAGGAGAGAAGATATCTCCTCGGGGGTAAAGCCAGGCCAGGCCAGGCCACATCCACATAAGAAAAGAAAAGGAACTTAATCTCTTTTGTGCAATATTCCTTCGGCTCGACTCTTCTCCGTTCGTTGTTGTTTTGTTCTTTTAATGATAAAAAATACAGAAACCTTTACCTTTTTATTTGGAATTTGGTACCTTTTTAATCTCTCTTCCCTCTGCCTCTACCTCTGCCTCTCCCTCCACCTCTCCCTCTTTCTAGTTGTATTATCAAAGCATTGTTCTTTTAGTTTTGTGCGATCTCGCAACCCTTAGCGGGTTTTGAATTTCTTTTCGGGGCAGAACAAAAGATTCGTTCTGTTATTTTTATATTATTTTTATTTTATTTAATTTTTTAACTGAAACTGCGAAATGAGCAAAAGCGCAGACGCAACTGTTACCAGAAATACAACAAAAGGGGGAGTGGGCTGGCAGGGGGTTGAAAAAGTTCCTCAATTTCTGTACGGAATTGCGTTGCATTCATTTGTTGCCTCTGAAATGTTGATGTTGATTGCCGCAATTGCACAGCGTGAATTGATTTGGCACAGCCGCCGAAAATGAGGGGAAACCCAGGGGGAAAATGGTAAATGGAAACAAGAAATCGGGTGAATTTTCCAAGATTATTTACTTAACAGTTGCATACGAGCCACAATCCATTAGCAGCCAGCAGCCAGTCAGCCAGCCAGCCAGCCAGCCAGAGCAGACAAGATGCGTTCCAAATTCCCTTCAAATATTTGTTTATGGAACCACTTGGCGCCTTTTAAATGTGATTATTTAGTTAACTGCCTGGCAGCAGCAGCTCTCCTTCTCTCTCTCTCTTCCGATTTCTGTTTGGATTATGGCAACATTTTCGGGCTATGCTGACTTTCAATATTTGTTCAGTAGTTTGACCCTTTTTAACAGCTCTATATATGCCACGAAATCGTTCGTATGTGTATATATATCTGTTAGATACATTAGGGTGACCGGCCGGCAAGAAATAGAGCCACAAACGATAACGAAGAGAGACTCCCCGACAACAAAATTTAAATGGATATCCACTAAGTTCTACATTTCTTCTCTAATGAATTAATAGAACTTCGATCTGTTTCGTTCTGTTCCTTCTGTGGAAATGGTTTTTCTCTGCTCTTTCTCAGAGAAAAGAGGAGAATATTTCACTCTTTCGCTGCGCCTTTATTTATGTGGCGTTACTTATGGGGAAAATGTAACCCAAAATGATTTATGAGCGCCGGTCCTCGAGACGAGATGTCTGACGCTAAACGTTCTCAATTAAAAAGCCAAGCACAATGACAAATTGTGATACAATTGACAGGCGGCGAAGAACCTGCGAAATATGCAAAGGCTTATTACAACAATTTCTTAAATTTGTTTCTGTTTTTATTACTTATACGATTATCAGCTAAAGACCGGATGTTTAGGGGCAACATCATTACAATGATCTCTATGTTTCTGTTATGTTTTCTGCTTCTACTTGAGTTCAGGTTCAGGTAAGAAGCAGCCAAGAAATCTCTTGGCCAATGCAAATATTGACATTGTCTCTTACTGTGTAGCTCTCTTTCTGGTCTTGTATGTGTTTGTTTGCCAATGTTTGCTTACTGAAAAAAAAAAAAAGAGCGTTAGATGTAGAGTAACTGAGCGGTAGCTGGCACAGTGCTGCGTTTACTTTTGGGTCGTAAACTGAAGTATCTGGAGTGGAGTATCTGCCGCCTGCCTCTGGCTGCATCTCACACACACAGGGGGTTATAAAAAGAAACTATATACATGCATGTGCGGGGGGGTCTAGTCTCTGGTTTTTGTTTCTAGTTTCTGCTTGTGTCACCTCAATTGCTGCGGCTGTGTGTTTTACTACCGATATTGTGCGCCCATTATAAAGATATAGATAAAAACAACAACTAGAGCAGCTACAACTACAACAGCTTTGGTTTTGTGTTCTATTTCAGTTTGTTTGGATGCCGGGTAAAAGTAATCAACGACATTAAACATTGTCGTCCCCCAACATCATCGTCATCGGCTAGGCAAATAAAGTTCTCTTTTTCCCCCAGTTGAATTTTTTTTGCCTTTCGGTTTTGTATTACAACGAAATTATTGTTTTTTTTAGAGTGGGTTGTGGGTGCAGGGGCGGCGAAAAGGAAAATTAAAAGGGGCATAAAATAATTAAGATAAAAGGGTGAAGTTTTTACTTATTAGTTAATAGTAAAAGTGCGATAAAAGCTTTTATTTCATAAAAATCAATACATTTAATTAAACGATTTATTAGATAGGTCGATAAATCAAAAAAGTATTTTAATAGAGATGGCGATAGACCGATTACCTCTTCGATAACAAACGAACTTAATATACTTATTTCCTGCTTTCAAAAAAAATTAATTTTTATACATTGTTCTTTACAAAAAAACCATATAAAAACCCCTCTTAAAGTAAAGACCCTGTAGTTACTTTTTTTTTTTTGGTCATTGTGCAAGCTTTTAGGCACCTAAAGCGTGGTTCCATTTGCCCCCCATTGTGTAGGTGTGAGAAACCCGATATGGTTTTGTCTCGATTCGAGTTCGGTTTTGAGGCTCAGTTTCGGTTTCGCCCCGCTTTGAGGTAAGTGCAATTTTGCAGTGACTGAGCAGAGATGTTTGCACTTCTTGTACTTTTGCGGTCACAACTTTTGTTTTGAAGTCTAGACGAAGATTTTCCTTCATTTCCCCGATGGAAACCCAGAATGTAATCTTTGTGAAAAATGTCTCAGCGCCACTATCTGCATCTTGTTGGCTGTTACTTTAATTTGGTTTGTTTTTCCTTCGGGCGGCAGTACCGACAAAAAATCTTGATAACATTTCCACAGACACTCGGTCGGTCTCTCTCGGTATGCTATCTCTTTCCCAAATATATATATGTATATATTTTGTTGGTATTTCTGTTTGTTTATAATGTTAGAAGGGAGGAGGAGGGAAAAGGGAAACCCGCATGAGGCTGGCGCCGTGGCACGCAACATGGAAATGAAAATAATATAATGTGGCTACGTGCTGCAATTTAGGCGCCTCGCTTTTTCCTATCCCCCGCTGACTTTTGGCTCCGCAATTAGATCAACTAATAAGAGGCCGGGTTGAACTTTGGTTATGGGAAGCCTTAGGTTCTTGGGAAAAACACTCACACTTTCCCCTTCTCTGTGACTGTTTTCCCTTCACAACCTTCATTACTCAGCTATTTGCGAATCTTTTTTGTTTTTTTTTCCTGGCTACTGCCTTGTGTTATCACTGTTATCACTGCACTCTTTTCTCAAGTGGCCAAAGACTTAACGCTGTCGATCGTTTGACGGCAGCGACGACGAGGCTTGGCTACTGTGCGCGCTGATTCCAAAGTCGTCCGTCGGTGGTGCATAAATTGCTTTATGGCCCCTGGCCGGGTCCGGGCCGGGACTCTGACTGGAACTACATATAACCGGGGCTTTATGGCCACATTACTCAAGTGGCCTGCAGACCAATAGGCCCGGGTTGTAGTGGAGGTGGAGTACTATTGTCCCTAGACGCGGGGCTATCTCCTCGGAATGATTTTATTGCCTCGCGACCTGGCCATCATAAAATCATGCCCAACCGTGTGTATTGGCATTATAAAAAGAATATAGTCCAACCATCTAGACCGTAGAGAGCTGAATATAAAACATTGTGTCTCTTTTTTTGATGATGAACCCCCAGATTTTGTTGCTTATAGAAGAAGCGTCTCCCATTTCGATAATTGTCTGAGGAAATTTCTTGATTGAATCATAATTTGTCCAATGGCTCTCAAGTATATATAGTTTTTCCTTCCTTCTTTTTTTTATGACAGCGGATGATAGCACGTGGTTGATGAAATGGTACTGATTTCAAAATTCCCCCCACAATCGCTAGAGCAGGGAAATTTATGGCCACCTACGCTAGCGGCGAGTTTCGATTTTTATTTTTTATTTCGCCCTGGCTTTATTTTATTTGTATTCTTTTTTTTGTATCTTTGGGGCCAAACGATTTGGAGACGCGGCGACATTGTAAACCTTTTGCCGGTTGTATAATTGCATTTATTGGCATCATAAAAAAGGCGCGTTTGAAGAGCAGTATCTAAACAGTAGTGATTTCTTTTCGCCTGTTGTCGCAAAAAAAAAAAAACACTCACAAAATAAAATAAATAGAAAAAAAAGCCACAAATAACAGAAATAGAAATTTATGAGGTGCTCATGTGAAACTGATTACGAATGGGGTTCGCCTGGCGGTTCTCAGGTTCCGTTTGGGGCGCGTGACGATCCATCCGCCACTCGATGAGTTTCAGATTCAAAATATAACAAAATATATGGCGGATTAAGTAAATATACCAAGCTTGTTGCAAAAAGGTAGACCATCTCTTGACCTTTTTTCTGTTTGGAGACTTAACTAGCAGTTAAAGTGGTCTTAACTCTAGGCAGCGCTCCAATCGGTTGTGAATTATAGTGGCAAGGAGAGATATTGATAGATTTATTCATATTTCTTACAAGACAACCGCTCCATTCCCATATATATCTGTCAAAATTCAATAATTATTTTTTCTCCCTGTATTTAGACACTATAAATATAAAATTGTCAGCTGCAGACGCCCACGCACTGCAGCATGTCAGGAGAGGAGGAAAGTCGGGAAAATCATTTCGTTTTCATTCCTATTCCAATTCCTATTTCCATTTCATTTTCACGCCCCAACTGCTGAACATTTATGTATTTATAGACTTGTCTCATGCTGTGCATTTTAGTTAGTTGCCCACATGATTTATATATTTTTAAAATCTTCTATATATTCCTCTCTCGCTCTCGAGGAACTTCAATTAGCATGGGAAGAGATATATGTTTTTTGGGGACTTCTCAAGGTTCCGGAACGGCCATTTTTTTTTTTCTTTCTTTCTTTCTTAAGGCCCCAAAGTGCGTGCAATATGCCGGGCCAACTTGTGCTCTCTTCATATCAGTTAAAGCCAAAAGCGCGAACCGAACGGGCCTGCATAGTAGAAACCAGTTTGGCGAGTTCCCATTTTATCTGTATATCGATGCGGTGTGTGGTGTGTGCTGTGAGTGTTGTGTGTGTGTGCCAGTGCCACACCATTCGACCAACCAGCATTTGAAAATGCAACATAAAAGCCAACAGGCAACAACTTTTGCAAAATACCCAACACGCAACTTGGCTCCGCTTTTGCTTCCACACCCTTCCTTAACCCCCCGTTTTTCCTCAATGGCTGTGCTTTGTGTTTGCTATTATCTTGTAGTTGTTGTTGCTGGCCTCACAATGGGGCGTTTTTCTCATACGACGACCATCGTACAATGGTATGGAAGTGCCCACATATCTAGATGCGAGTACGAGTCTTCCAAGTCTCTCCATCCGTCTGTGTGTCCGTGTGCAAAGTGTGTAATTATTAGCTGCACATGCCTCAGTTGATTTCAAATTGCCGTTACTGCCTTGGACCACTGGACCGCTGGACCGCTGGACCTCTGGTCTGTGTGTGTTACTTGCTATATGTATTTGCTTCTGGCAGATCCAGAAGAGCTCGAACGCTATAGGAGATCAGTAGGGCAGCTTAACACGAGAGGTCGCTATAGGGAAATATTTAATTGGCGTTTTTGGGGTGTTATATTGAAAGAAATTACAATTGAGGCCTATGGTAATTATTGAAGAATATTTCACAGTATAGATTGTATGTAAAAGTGTGGATATATTTGACTTAATTACAGTTTTTACAGTTCGTATACCAAGTTTCAGATCATTCTATACATTTTTGAGGAAGTTACTTACTTACTTTCCTTAGAAACTTAGGAGTTAGGTCCTTATAATAAGTATGCCCTTTGGTATATGAGGCAATAACCTCTTGTATAGGCTTCCGTCAAACAGTGCGAGACCCATAATTCCCTTAGCCGCTTTCAGGGTCACATCTTTTATCCCCGGAACCGTATAATCCCCGCATTTAGACCTCCCGCCTGCCTTGCAACCTTGTTGCAAGTGGCTGGGTGGTCAAAACAGCAACAACTCCAACGCACACCAAAACACACACAAAACAACACACACGGATTTGGACAAGGTCAGGTCCCTCAACCGTTATATAAGATCTCGCAGCGGGTGTGTATGTTTATCTTCAAAGACCAAAGACTGAATATCTGAAGACCCGAGAGCTCGGTTCCGTGAGAGCCAAACAGAAAAAAATATCAAATAATTCGCACAGCATTTGATGACCTTCTCCGGTCGGTCGGTCGGTCTGTGTGGCATTTTATCTAGCCAGATATTGCCTTTGTGATCTTTATCTAAGTGTGTGGTTTATTTTTATATCTACGTGTGCTCCGGCCTGGGATTGCTATAAAAGCGAGAATCTCTTTTATGGTCACAGCGAGTCGCATCGTCACCTCTTCGGTGCGGAGCTCCGGGTCTCTGGGCTCTGGGGTTTCGCTTTTTTCGGATTCGGTTTTGGGTCCGCTGATGATGAGCTGATGAGCACAAATGTGGCGTTTCCCATGCCATGGAACCGATTTGCTGTTGTAGTTTTATAATGTGTACAATATTTTGGTTTGGCATGGGCTTATCGGCAGCCAGACCATCATAAAATAGCAAAAAAAAAAAAAAAAGACTAACAAGAAGATTGCCAGCGAAGAGGGGTCGGTTTTTAGGCCAGAACAGCTGGTAAATGTTTTGCACAAAGAGAAATAAGGTTACTAATACCTCTTGGATATTAATAGTTAAGGAAAAATATAATTTTTAGGCTACCCAAAAATATTTCTATAATAGCTTAGGTCAGTCGAAGAATGGCTTTTGAAAAATATAGCTTAGAACCCACATTTTTTTGCTCTGTACATTTTAACACTCTTTAACCATTGTCCTTCTTGCTCTTTCTCTTTGCAGATAAGATCACAGAAACCCTATTATACCGCAGATCCCGAAGTCGACTCACTGGTAAGTAAAAAAACTAAAATAAGCACGAAATAAAAAAAAAGAAACCAAAGCTGGCAACAAAGTTGCCACACAGCCTCCTTGGCAGCAAGTTGCCAAAGCCAAAGATCATGGCTATTTTTTTGCAGTTGTTTTTTATGCTGAATTGTGTGTGTTGTATGTGTGTGTGTGTGTGTGTGGGTATCACCTTGACCCAAAACGTCGACGACAATTGAATAATTTTCTTTTATTTAGAATAAATCACAGTGAATTTAGCAAAAGAGCAAAGCGCGCCAAAGCCCCGGCAACGAACGCAATTTATGAGCATTTGTTCGTCAGCGCGAACTGAACTGAGTTGTTTAGTCATTTTATTGGACAGCGTTGCCATACTTTTCGCTCTCTGCAGCACTCTCTGGGGGATATATACGTATATATAGTCAGGGGGAAAATCGGAGGGATCTAGAGAGCAGCGGCGAGCGAACCCATGCGAACGACAATATGAAGCAGAACGATTTAATGATGCATATGACATTTTTGCACTCTCTAAATGGGCTGCCTGGGCAGCAGCCTTGGGTGTGCAAAGAAAAAAAAAAATAAAAAAAAAAACTATATATATATAACAACAATGGAGCCAACGTCTTGACTTTAGTAGAATATGCATTCCGCGGGGCGCTGCGGATCGGCAATCCAAGGCAAATGCCAGCACCAGCAGCAACCTTGGCGCTGATCATGATCATCGCCGCCGCCGCCGCTCATAATGAGGCCTGAGATCTTCGAGGAGCATTATTATAGTTTAGGGGAAACGGGAACTCATGCTAATCTGCCAAGGGAAATGATCGTTAAAAGAGCATCGAGATTTTGAACACTCAGATAGGACACAACACACACATTTCTGAGGATTGGCCAGAAGTTAAAGAGCCAAAATGAGTCACAGAGCACTGGAAATTAAGGGAATATGAAGCCGGAAGAGATTTATTTGGAAATATATATGATAAAAGTAAGAAAGTTTATATTTGCAGTCTTTAGGTTTGAAATGCCATGTTATATATATTTTTTCTATTTAAATATTACATTTACAAATCATACTTCAAGATCTATTAATTAGTAATTGATTTAATTTAATTTCTGAATAGTTTCTCCTACTATCTTACTATTTCTCAAGGTGTAGCAAACATCCTTTAACCACGAATACCTCCACATAGCACATTAATCCAACTGACCCGGCAGATCCTTCTCCTTTGGCAGCCTCCACCTTATTTTTCTGTTCTTCTCCTTCTTTTTTCTTCCCTGGCATTCCGAGTCATAACAATTTTTACGACCACAAGTCGGGGCTAAGAGAAGGTGGGCCGAGGGCCAAAAAGAGATCATTTCGGCGGCAGGGCAGGGCTGGGCCAGCATCCAGCATCCAGCAGAATGTAAATCAAGACGGAAATGCCGCGTGCAAAGAGTGAAAAAAGTGCAAAACGAGCCGTGCAATTGGGTAGCAGCTAAGCTAAAATCGGCAGATAAATACAAAAATACTAAACGAAAAAATAAAATGAAGAAGGGAATATATAGTGGAGCAAAGTCTGGCGGAGTATAAAGAGATTATGGGCAAAACTAATTTTAATTGCCGGCAGTCGTAAATGTGTCACTTACCCACTCGCTCGCGGCGGCGGCAGAGTTTGCCTCTGGTGGCCCTAATTTTATGCACTTGCAGATTAGTTTATTAGTTGTAGTACAAAATCACCGAAGGCCCCGTGGCTTTGCCCCTCTTTTCCTATGCCTATTTCCCCCTCTTAGTTCCCTCACTTTTCCCTAGATCTCTTGGCCATGGCCATGTGTGTGTGCGTCTATCTTTTGGCCTGCTCGCGTCTGCGTACTTTGGCCATAAATCATTTTGGCATGCCAGTCTGTGGTTGCCACTCCCCCTTTATCCGCTATCGTGTTTGAACATTTAAAAGTGCATTTAGTAACACTCACTTAAAGGAAGAGGAAAAAAAATAAAATAAAACGAGAGGAGAGAGAAAACCCCTTGCTATAAAAATGTTTATGGCATGTCTTGGGTTTAAATGGAATTCCTGGCAGTAGCAGACACAATAACCAAAACCAAACACAGGCCACACAGCAGCAGTTAGCAGCATCGTAAAAATGTCAAATGTCAAGCTGATGTTTTAATTAGCGGTCTGGTCACACCACCAGGCAAGACAATTCCAGTAGTTGTGCGTTTATGAGTGCATAAAGAGTGTGTGTTTGATGGATATTAATAATTATATAGATTAATTGGGCATTTAAATTGAGTTACTTCAGCTTTCTCTAGGATAACACTTAAGCCATTGCTTTAATAACAGCTTTGGTCACTCTAATAAAGACAATAAATTCTCTAAAAATTATTTTCAATATGGAAACTAATTGATTTTATATCTTTCTCTCTTTCCAGATGGTGCAAGCAATACAAGTACTTCGGTTTCACCTTTTAGAATTAGAAAAAGTAAGTAAACCGTTTCGTTTTAAATAAATGTTCCCCCCAACTAAGTTAAGTTACAACACTTTAAGCAAGCTTAAACATTGCCAGGCCGTAGCTTTAATATCGGGAAAACCCATTTATGCAACCTCATCAAAGCTGGAGAAAAAGCAGCATTTGTTTAGTCATTGCAATTAACTGAAAAAGCCAGAGAGCCAGCCAGGCAGCCGGCCAGCCAGGCAGCCAGCCAAGTCGCCGGCAATCATTTATCAACGCCCCAAAAAGACCACCCAAAATGTTTAACCAGGAACCCGGGCAGGACCCAAAACACAGTCTCCAGCCAGCAGGCCCATAAATATAAAAGCCCGCGAGCCCAAAACGCGAAAAAAGAGCAGGCAAATAGTTGCCAACGGGCGCGCATTTCAATTACCAACATTTGTGTTGACATTTTATTGAGCCATGTTCCAAGGGGGTTGGCTAGGAGGGGATATAGAGTCCCACAGCAGGCGACCATATATCTGCAGCTTGTCTAATACACTTGCAAAATGTCTAAATTAAAGGAGAAACACACAGCAACAACGACTGAAAATTGAATTAATTGCCAATCAGAGTGAAATATTTGTTAGGCCTGCGTACGTACAGGATGTGGCTTAAACCACAAATATTTGGCCCCAGCGGCAGGTGTTTTTTGTAGTTTTGGTTACAGTTTCATGCGTAAGATAAAAAAAGGAAAAGAAATATACCATTTTCGAGCTGAACAATGGGAATGCATTCAGTTTTTTTAGTTCGGCTTTCCACTTTGTTGTTGATACATGAGGTGTGATGACTGCAGAACTTCCCCTCGATTTTTCTAACTCAAAAATTCCTAGATAACGCACATAAATTATTTTCCCAAAGTGGGGGAGGTTTTTCTCGTTTTTATGTTTTAAAATGCCGAGAGGAGTGGGAGGGAGCAAACACCTACTTGATTATTAGACACTTTATTGTCTAAATGGAAAAATTACAGGTTGCCTAATTTGTTTTAATTTCAAATAATATGCAAGGCGGCTTCGGGTGCGTGTCTCTCATTCGGCGACTTAATGGAAGTTGTTCCTCAAACGTGGTCGTAATTAATGCCGGGCTACCCCCCCTCTTTTTTCTGTATTGTATTTTATTTTTGTTGCTGCTGTGCTGAGAAAATTAATTAGGCAAATGCGCAACGGAGCGTGGAGCGAACCTAAACCGAAACCGAAACTGAAACCGAAACCCAGAGCCGGAGTTTAAGTCTAAGCCGGCCCAAGTCAGCCAGCTAGCCGGCCAGTCAGCCAGCAGCTCAAAAACCCGTCTCTTACTCTTTTTTTCAATTAAGTCTTAAGTAAGAAATTATGCAAAACACTCACACAGAAGACACTGAGAAAAGAGCTAATCAAGAACAAATCTTGGCCTAAGAACATGACTTATAAATGGATATTAGGCATGCTTGGGCTGCCATCAGATACTCTTTGAGAGTTTCAGTTCATATAGCCTTTTCCAAAGCTGATCGAAGCAGGTATCGGAGAATAATCTATATAAGAAGATTGTTCGATTAATTTCTTATGATAAAATGGGTTACTCCGGCCCTAATGCTTCTGTAAAATATTCTAAAAGCTTTTAAAGCCTGAGAAATCAGATTCCTTTGAGCAGAGATTGTTATTATTTATTTTACATATTAATTGATATTTTTTAAAGTCAAAAATACTTTTGCTGACTTAAAACAAGATTGTTTCATCTTGTATACATTTTTCTGTGTGCATAAAAAATAAAGCTAAACGCTCAGGGAATATCTAGTGGAGTTCAAGTCATTTGCTAAGGAATGTGATGTCTCTTTCCGTTTTTTCTTCAACTTATTTGTATTTCTATGAGGAGAGTACATTTTCCGCCCAGATATAGGCTAATGACAACTAATCGAACAGAAAAGAAGAGTCAATCAAGGTGCAATTAGCCTGGCAAAACGCTTTCTAAGCGCCCGCAAAACAAACGCACAAAACTAGTGCAGTAAGCCAAGTTAGTCAGTCAGTTGGCCAGCTGCAATTTGTTGCAGTCAACAGCCACTAGCACCCTGTATAGAAAGCCAGAAAATACAACAAAAAAAAGGAGAAAAATATATAAAACAAAACAACAGTCAAGATCTTTATCAACATCACAGCAGCAGCAGCGGCGGCGGTGGCGGCGGCGCAGACCCGCGACAGGTTTTTGTTTTGTCATTTGTCACTCACACAGCTTGCGACACACAACACGAAACCAACAAAGAACTGTAGCAACTTGTACAAAAACCAAAAAATATATATTTATAAAAAAAAAGGATAAAAAAACCTGGCAAAAAAGCACATTCATTTATATGCAGCCAACAAAATGCAGCGGTCGATTTTTTGGTGTATAAAATAAATATAAATGCAAAGAACAAAAAAATATACTTAAATAAAATGTGCGGGCTGGAAAAAAATACAAAAAATAATACAACATCTATATGTATATCTGTATCTGTGCATATTTGTTGCTACAGCGAACAGAATCAGTTAAAAAGACGTTTTCAAGACTTGTGTCTGTCAAAACTGGTTTGGCAGTCTCAGTTTCTCAGTCAGAGTCTCAGTCGCAGTCAGAGTCTCAGTCACAGAGCTCCCAGTCCCTCCAGCTTTTTAGCTCCCCAGTCATGCAAAAAACAAAAAATAAAACAAAAATGAAATACAAAAAATAAAATACAGAAAAAAAATATAAGGGGAGAAAAAAAAAAGAGGCAAGCAGGCATTGCAATTGACAAACAGACGACGAGACGGTGGGACTAACCGCCTGATGGACAGTGGGACAAAAAGACAAACTCAGACTCTGACTGAGATGGAGTCTCGGAGTCAGAGACACGTTGGGTCAGTCAGTTGCACACGCTCCTTCGCCGGCAGGGGGTATCGGAATCGGAATCGGTAATGCCGGCATGGGGGCACACACACACACAACAATTTGGGGGCCTTGTTTTGATGGCTTGGCCAAGATCGCTTCGGGATCGCTCGCTGCCACCACCAGCAACATTGCCAGCGACAGCTGTATACTTTTTGCTGTTTTTTTTTTTTAACCCGATGATGCAAGCTGAGGGATATGCCAAAAACTTAACTCAGAGATATTCTCAATGATTTTCTAGAGATTATTTCAGAGATTTAGAACCTTGAGTAAGAAGCCCTATGCCATCCTAGACTCGGGCATTCCATATTATCATTAATTACATTTCATTTAAATGTCAGAGGGACAGAGGAAAAGAGTTGGGTCTAGAAACTTGTTAGAACAAGAGTGTGTTGGAGGCTGTGCCAACTATAGTAGTTGCGTGCTGTGGGGACTTTGATTTTAAACGTTGTTGGGGCTATCTATGAGCGGAAATCGAGAATTACCACTGCGCAGATTGGAGCGATTTGCATCGAGATTAGAATTACATAGAGAGAGGAAGCTGTGCGGGGAAACCCGAGGGGCTGCTGCTGCTGCTGATGTTGCTGCTGTGAAAAGTTTTGCTTAACAGGATGTACAAATGAGGGGCCGGAACGCCCTCTTGTTGCTGCCGTAGCTGGTGTTGCCTGCCCCTGTCCATGTCTCCCTTGTGGCTCGAGGGCCCACCCAATGTGCAACGGCAACGGCAACAGCCTATAAGCAACAGCAACATGGGGGCCCTCTTCTGACAGTCATAAATATCGCAATGAGAGCCGTTCGAAAATGTCACATACAATGCTGACAAATTAATCAAAAGTTATCAGCCAGCCGGCATCAAAACTGGAGTCTCCGAAGGGTCTTCTCCGGCTCCTCGCATCATAAACATATCAATTTGGTGGGCGCACAGCAGCAGCAGCATGAGCAACATGTTGCTGGCGTGCTAATTGCAAGCTTTATGGATATTGTTATGGTCGCTTTGACAGCTACAAATGCAATCATAAAACTGATACACTCGCAACTGAGCAACCGAGCAACATGTTGCTGCTGTGCGCTGTCGCTTATCAGCGGCGGCGGCGACAAATTTGACATTGTCCTGTCATAAACCAGTTGCAGGCCGCCGTTGCTTTTTATCATCTTTTTTTCGTTTTGAGCTTTTTGCGTATATATTTTTTTTTGGTGACAATAACATTGAAAGCAGCCTGCAAACGAGTTTGACAAGTTTGGGCAATGGGCAACAAGTTAATAGCCCCGTTGGCCGTTGCAGCTTTCGCAGGCCAAAATAAGAGAAAAAAAAAAAAAAAAATGAAGAAAAGAAGCACAGGAGCAACACACGGCTCGGCAGGAGCAACAACAAACAATTTGCATAAGCAACGCGCACTTTTTCGTAAATTAAATGCCTGGCATCGGTTAAATGGAGCACCCTGTTGTTGTTGGTTGTTGGTGTTGCTGCTGCTGCTGCTGTTGGTGTTGCTGTTGCTGCTGTGTCTGCCAGCCATGGCCCAGTGCAATTAATTTCTTTTTAGCCGTGGCGGCGGCTGCATTCCTCTCTTTGTTGCCTGCATATTTGCATATAGTATGCCTGACTCACACTCACTTTGGCCTTATCGCATTTGTTTTATCACACACACACAGCCCAGCAGCAGCAACAGCAACAACAGGGCTTTAAAAACGCATTCTGTTGGCCAAAGTCTTCTGGGCCTTTTCCCTGCTGACGCCACAGCGATCTTTTAAGCACTGAAAGAACAATTTTCCAATAAAAAAAAAAGGAAATCTCCAATGCCAGCATTTTATCAAATACGGATACTGATGATGAATATTTTCCTGTAAAACTACACCTCTAGTTCACCAAAACTATATAAATTTTAAATTTTTCTACCATAAAAGACCATCTTGTTTAAGATATCACACTTTCCATTATTTAAATGCCTGCTTATTATAAATTTGCCTTTATAAGCCAAGCAGTTCCTTCAGAAATTCCCTCAGTGTACATCATCTCCATGTTGCTAATGCGAATGTTGCACGTGCTGCCTGATGTTGCTGCTTGGTTGGCTGAATGGCTAGCTGGCTGACTGGCTGGTTGGCCTGTTGTTGCTGCCTCGGTTATTTTAGCTGAAAGTGTGCCCCGAGGCACTGAGCTTGCCTGCCCTCGTCCCGGGCACTTCCTTTTCGGCCAGTGCATTATTTCGTACCTCTCTATGCATATTTATGGGCCTTGGTTAGAGAGAGGCTTTGGGCCTCAGCCATTTTTGAGTGCCATCATCATGGCCATGGTTTTGGGTCTGGGTCTCCTCCGTCTCCGTCACCGTCTGGAGTTGCAGATGGAGTTTTCGAGTTGGAGTTTAGCAGGTAACGCATCAAAAGCAATTTGCATGCCATTTTGCGGGGGCGGGGATCGCGCGGGAAGTGCCGGGATGAGCCGGTTTTCCTTTTGGGTTGCTTGTGGCAAGAATGCGATGGCGCTAAGTATGGCAATGTTTAAGCTCGCTTTAAGTGTAGATATAAGAACCAGAACAGCCAGTGAAAAATAGTATTGATCCCTTAACTAAGTACATTTTTTTAATCACTGACCTTGTAAATAAAATAAAGTATTTTCAACCGTAGATGATCGAAATAGGTAAAGATAAAATTCGATTAATTTTAACTAGTGACGAAGTTACCTTAATTATTTCAGAAAAATAATGCTTAACGTAGAATAAATGAGGTAAAGAAGAATAAAATAACAGATAAAATGTACTCAAATTTACTTACTACTATTGTCAAACCTATTCGATCATCTAGGCTGCTTTTGTTATTATTTCGCTACTTTCCCTTATAGTGTGACCATAAACCTTTATTTAATTTGTAGTCAACTAAGAAACCCCTTTAAAAATAAGTAAGCCCCTGTAAAATATAAATATTTAGCATTTTTAGAGCACCCCCTCCTTTTTTAGAGTAGCACCACCCCTTTTAAAACACCGCACCCCCTTCGTTTAAGCCGCCGCCCCTGGAGATACCGAAAACCTCCACAATGAACTAAAAAACAAAATCGACAAACCAACTGATGATCTCTTCTCTTCTCTCTTCTCTTCTCTCTTCCCAAAAAACAAAAAAAAAAAAAAACCCTCGTTCCTCCGGCAGGTGCACGAATTATGCGATAACTTCTGTCATCGGTATATATCGTGTTTAAAGGGTAAAATGCCAATAGATTTAGTGATCGACGAACGGGACACCACCAAGCCACCGGAGCTGGGATCGGCGAACGGAGAAGGGCGCAGCAATGCCGACTCCACGTCGCACACCGATGGAGCTAGTACACCAGACGTTGTGAGTACCCCCTTCGCGGGAGCACATGGTCCTATATTGGCGAGCTACAATGCGGTGGTGCACCCATGTTCGTAGTACGATAACGACCTTCTTGCAAAAACGAAGCGGGTGCTCACAATGCCCTGGGATTAAAATGAATCAATAATAATAAATTGCAATGCGATCAATCAGTACGAAATCGAAACAAATCGAGTCGAGTCGAGTGCAAATCGAATGCCACAATCGATAATCGATGATCGATGACCGATCGATAACAGTAAAGAACCGAAATGTTGCTGCTCTCCAACTGCATACTTTGTGCAATAGGACACGGCAAACAAAAATCTAAACAGACATAATATTAATATTGATGAATTCAAATCCAAATCCGAACGCAGAAGAAGTTGTACGTCATTATGAACAAATCCAAAAACACACATACACACACCCATAAAACACACACACACTTTGTAAATTAGAATCAGAATCCGACAAAATAATAAGCGAAGAAAGCTGAACAAATTAACTATTACAAATTACAAATTAAAAGAAACCAATTCTAAATAAAAACAGTAATAATTCCAAAACAAAAGCGAAAAATAAAAGGAGAGCAGAGGAGTTTAACGAGCCGGCGAGCAGCAGCAGCAACATCCCCGGCAGCAACATAAATGCGACAGCGGCAACATTCATGCAGCAACATACACCGGCTGGCAGCACAGAGAGGACAGTAACCGACATGAGTAACGTACCAGCGACAAACGAGCTTCCAAAACGAGGCTTCGGCCACGAAAAACCGAACTGAAAACATAACGAACGCCGAACTGATAACCGAACGAACGAACGCGTAACGAAAACCGACTGAACTACGAACGTATATCCCTATATATATATATCTAAATATATATATATATGGAGAGCCCATTCATGTTGCTACCGCTGCCACGGCCACAAATTTGTTTGCTCTCCTCTCCTCTGTGTACAGTAAATGCCATAAATTTAAGTTCCAACGGCTGAACGGCAGCCAAAAGTAGTGCCGAAAGAAAAAAACGATGCACTGTTTAAGTGGATTTTTTTTCTCTTTCGCGTCTGCTCTTTTCTGCCTCAGCCTATCTCACTCCCTCTAAAAAAAAAGAAAGAAAGCTAAAAAAAGAAAATCACAAAAACAAACATCAGTTTATATATCTCAAGCAGATTGTAAATGATTAAAGATAAACAAAAAGCAACTGAGCAACAATAATTAGAGCAACAAACAATTTCGCTTAATTTGTAAAAAGTACCAACAACTAAAGAAACAACAAAAACCGAAACAAAAGTAAGAAAACAAGAACAGAAAACAAAGAGGAAAAAATAATGATAATACCATAAAGTAATTGAGAACTAAATTACAACAATGAAAATGTTCGAGAACTTCGTTTTTGCAAGAGGCCCATATAGCTCGCCAATATATTATTAATTATTATTAACAACACTCACACACACCATTAACCAACCAACTATTTTTGATTATTTTTCTTTACCTAATACTGAACTCCCCTTTATATGAAAAAAAAAAAAACAAAACAAAAAATATAAAAAAACCTAATCGACAAGAATTGAAGTAATAATCTTATATTATGAGAAAGTTTACTAACCCCCCCAAAAATCTAACCAATTTTTAACAATTTTACATATGCACCTAGCTCTATATAGAGTTCTATATAGAAACTATATATATATATATATGATACCCAAGCATACGCATATATTATATATGTATACCGATTATATGATATACGAAAGCCTGGCCAGACTCTTCTGTCCCCGATATCTCGCGGGCTTGGTCAGTTAGTCGGTGGGGATCGATAGCCGATAGATCCGGTTATCGATTAGTTTTTTTGAGTTTGTAAATATTTGAAATCACCGCCCCAAAGTCCCTCCTCTCTGATAACAACAGCAACAAGCAGACACACACTGACATAGCCCACAAGAATATTACGAGTAATACCCCTAAACACATTTCTAAAATCTCTCTATCTATCCAACCAATTAAACCATTAAAAAATATATTCTTTTACGTAAATCTGTGCCAATTACTTGGAAAAAAAATGAATGATCACACAGCCCAGCACCCAAGACTTTTCACCGCTGGAGGAGACCTATGCCAGCTATCGCATCAAACACGAGGCGGACTTCTAGTCCCGCCCGAATTTTTACCCTTCCTTCCCCCCATCAGTTCTCTATAAATATACGGAAAAAATCGATCTAATATAGAGATAAAGCTTAGCCATGTAGTTTGTAACTAAAATCCAGTCTAGGCTGCGCTTAAAAACAAAAAAGAAGAAAAGAAAGCGATAGAGAGGAGTATATAGTTAATTCCTAGAAACTTCTATTCCCCATATTTTCTAGTGCTTAGTTTGAAATTTATAATTTCCTCCATAATTTCGGGAATTTTTCAATTTTAGCAAACGTGTATACGATTTTTCTAAAAACAAAACGTCCTTTTTCCCTTCGAGTGTTTTACAACACTGAAGGCGAAACTTGCCAAATAATACGAGAAAAAGAAAGAAAGAAGGAAAATATGAGAAAATATAAGAACATTTTCGTTAGTCTTTTATTTTTTTGTTTTCAACTCTCATCATGCAACGCATATACGTAAAAAAGAGATACCAGAAAAAAAAAGGAAGGAAAGAAACCCAAAACCTGAGTTCAAATGCAAAGTATACGAATAAAACATTTATTGTTTATTACATAGAAAAACCAACAAAACAAAAAATACGAAAAACATAAAAAAAACTTAAAGTTAATTTAATTAAATTGAGGATACGAACGACATTTTAAATGAGCCGAGGAACTTTCAGAACAATTGATATACGTAAAAGCAAACAGCAAACCAACTAAAACTAAAACTAAAACAAACTTTAAGCATTTACTAAAAAGCAAATCGAAAAACTACGCGATACTATTATTATTAAATAAATATGATAACGGAAGAAAGCTAAATGTAATTTAATTGAATTAGAGAGAGACGGGAGCAGCCGAGAAACTTAGAGAACCCTCGCTACCCTCCAGCCCCCAACAACCACAACCCCCCAATTGTATACTATAGCGTACGTTATATAGTTCTTAGTCAAAACAGGCCCCCTGAACCCTGAACCCTAGGAGTTGTAGCACTAAACTTGCAATACGAGAGAGTTAGCAGCGCAGAGCCAATTCTTCTAGCTACCAAAACACTTTCTACTGCTAACTTCTACTACTATTTTGAGTTGTAGAACACTACTACTAAACAAAACTACAAAGAAATGTACTTAAATCGGGCTGCGATCAGTCGATCCAGCAGCAGCTCCTTCAGCTATATGGGCAGTCATTTGTATACTTATAGACTATAGTCGAACCGATTTCCCAGCGGTTTATTATAGCCAACTAACTAAACAACAACAACAAAAAACAACAACAACGTGAAAAGCTTTTGTACTATTTTTTCAAAACTACCAAGAAATCTAGAGAGAGAACTTTCTTGCAAAATTATGAAAATTAAAATAGTTGTTGTACTTTGTCTCAAAACCCCCCAAAAAAAAAAAAAAAAAAAACCTAAAAACTTAAAACCTTGTATG
>JAEIIF010030213.1:0-14418 GCA_018874455.1 Drosophila trapezifrons
AGCCAACCAGTTGCGCTGCGAATGGCAGCAAGAAGAAGAGCGCGGGCGGGTTACGTCGACTGGGCAATCTCCGAGGCAGATTCGTGGCCCAGATAGACCGCGCAGCCGATAAGCTTCGCAGCAACGAGGAAGCGCAGTCAGCAGTCTCCATGAGCAGAATGGCGGCTAGGGTCTTTGTGTACGGCACGCTGAAGCGCGGGGAGCCCAACCACCATTGGCTGACGAAAAAGGAGAACGGGCAGTCCCGGTTCCTCGGCAAAGGCACGACGACGGTGCGGTTTCCCCTGGTGGTGGGCACCCGCTACAACATTCCATTCCTGCTGGCCAGGCCCGGCCAGGGGAAGCACATACAAGGCGAGATTTATGAGGTGGACCAGGCCATGTTCGGCAAACTGGACCAGCTGGAGGACTATCCCAACTACTACGACCGCGAGGAACAGGCCATACGGACCGAGCATGAGGGGTAGGTGACACACACAGCTGACTGTCTGGCTGAAGAGTACATCCGCTTCCGTTGTTGCAGGACCATCCAGTGCTGGCTGTATCTGATTCGCAACTTCCCGGAGAAGATGCTGGGCAAGGAGCAGCTCGAGTCGTACCACAACACGCCGGAGCTGCCGTACAGCGAGAAGTCAGTGCGCACGGTGCCCGCCAGAGACGATCTCTCCTATTGACGCTACACACTCTCTTGCAGCTACATGGACAGCCGGCCGGAGGACCTCGCGACGGATGAGTGAGACAAGGACAAGAGGCGCTTATAAAAAAGTAACGTTTATAAACGGATTTCAACGCATGGCTATTATTCGTATTCTATTACATTGATTCCATACTTCAAAAATGCAAAACGAAATGAACAATAGTAGTTTGTGGCTGTGGCATAGGGTAGAGTAGCAGTGGGGGAGGAGGTAAAGATGAATCAAGAAGCCTAGAAGGATCGCATGAGCTGGCGCAGAACCCCTGGAACTGGATGACTTGAGCTCGGCAGCGGAGACTGTGACGGTTGACCAGCATCAGCAACAGCATTAGCAGCGGCGGCAGCAGCTGGAACCTAGCTGGCTTCATCGTCGAGCGACTGGAATCGGTTGGAGGCCGCCACCGGAGCAGTCGTGGCCTCCTGCACACGCTGAAAGCGGCCACCGTGACGTACTTCTTCGAAGGCGGGTTCGTTTTTCTTCTTGCGCTGTTCCTCCGGGCGCGCCGCACTGAGCGTTGGGAAGAACTCGGTGTTGGTTATGTCCGGAGCAGCGCGTCGAGGACGCAAGCCACCGCCGACGGAGCCGCCGCCCAGTGCGCTCCCCAAGCCGGCCTGCTGCTGCAGAGGGTAAGAACAGAGAGGGAGTTATAGCCAATGGTTATCGGATCGAGCAGCTCCTATCTCTACTCACACTGTAACGTAACGCGGGTGAAACGTAGGTCTTGGACGATGGCTTTTCCACCTCCACCGGCACCGGGATCTGCATCACCTCCTCGGCGGGGATAACCTTCTTCCAGGGCCCGTGGCCGACGCGCTTCTCGCCGGGCTCCGCGTTGTCGTAGCCGTTGCTTTCCTCCTCTTCCTCGTCGTAGCCGCCGCCATCAGGCGCGGTGGGGACTCGAGCTGCCCGCGCTTCGGGGGTTTCGGTGGCGGTTCTGCGATGAGGCGAGTTTCTTTAGAGAAGGCGAGTTGTGCAATGATGCAATATTGATGGGTTAAACGGAACAATTAATGAATGGGTCGAGGTCGGGCCCAATGGGGCCTTTGCTCGAGTGGAATACTCGCAATATACACGCAAACGCACACGGGGCGCAGGGGCGGAAACTCACATGGTGCTCAGCTGGCCGATCTTTAGGCCGCTGTAGTCCTTGCGCTGCTCCTCCTCGAACTCCTTCCACTCCTCCTCGACGGGCTGTGCGCGGATATTACAACGGGGATTAGCGGGCTTTTATTTCACCAGAAGCACAGAACACACTCACCGCGACGGACTCTGGCACCTTGGCACTGTTCTCGTTTTCGCCTGCTACTGCCACGCCGCCAGCGACCGCTTCCGGTTTTTTGGGCTTGACGACCTCGCGCTTGGTGCCATCCTCCAGGCTCTTCACCAGCTCGTCGGCGGTCACAAACTTGGTCGGCTTCTTGCCCTTCTTCTTGTCTTTTTTCGCAAAGAAATCGTCCAGCTCGGCCATGTTTGCAGTTAATTTTAGGCGAATAAAATTTGCGACTTTTTCGACGGGAAATTTTGCGGTGTGACCAGGCCACTGAAATGGCAAAATCGGCGAAAAAATCGTTAAATTTGTCGATAACGCCAGGTGGCAAGCCCGCGTTTTTAAAGCGAATTCAGTGGCAGGTTCGCGTTTTTAAAGCGAATTCGTCGGCGGAACATTTAAATTTAAATTTAAAATTAATATTTAAATTAAAAATACTTCGCTTAAAATGTTATATTATCGGAAAATATATTTTCTGTTATCGGCAAGCAGCAACTTGTGACATAAAAAGAAAATCTAATAAATAAAGTACAAATCCAAAACATAAAACGTTTAAAGAAACTAGAAAACTTGGAGAAAACGGCTTGTTAATAAATCAGAGTCTTCGACTGGTGGTGAACTCTGCTAGATAACGGGCATTCATTTTTTGCAACAATATTGGCAATATGCATAATTTAATGTGTGCAAAAATCACAGGAAAGACTAAAGCACTGATTACCTATTTTCGCGGCGTTGGGCAAGCCGCCATTTGCATAGGAGATTGATAACCACCTAATTAAGTCGAACAAAGTGGAAATCAGCAGCGGCAACAGCAGCCGCGGCGGCGGTGGCGGTGGCAGCGAATGCAAAGCTGGGCCATTGGCCATTGTGTAATAGACACCAACTCCATCCGATCGATCCGTGGCCAAAGCTAATTTTGCATCCCTAATGCATATTCATGCCCAATATATCTAGAGTCCAGAGACGTCAGCGCAAAACCAATAACCAAAAAGAGCCAAGTTATGGCCAAATATATTTGCCTGGGTTACGTCTAGTCTAGGAACTCCCACCGGGGCTGACCCCACCTAAGTGCTCGGCTAGTGGACAACTAAGTACGAGATCCGCCTAGATTAGCCAAGCTAATATATACTTGTGCCTGTACCAACAACACCTACCCGACGTTTTCGCTTCGTTTCGGCTGCGTTTGGGTTTAACTGTTGGGTTTAAGTTTGGGTTTGCCACATCCCGGAGTCACAGCGCGCTCCAAACCCGAAACCGAAACCCATTCATATTGACAAGCAGCAGGCTGGCGGCGTTCAGTCTTCTTTCGAGCGTCGCAGCGTGCACATCGAGCCGTTCCTCCTCCACAGCCGCTCAACTCGATCCAACCCGATCAGACTCCGATTCCGACTCCGATCCATTCCAGTTCGACTTAGTCTCGCATCGTTTCGCGTGCGCGAGTGACGTGGTTGAGTTTAAAAATATTGCAAGCGTTTTAATTGAGGAGAATTCGAAGCACCCGAGGTAATTGAAACACTTGACTGCAGCCGCTGGTGGTGGTCTCCATCCGGCACTGACTTCATCTGGCCAAAGATCAGCTCCTCCTTGACGGATTCTCATTACTTTTCGGGGCAATTTGGTTGCAATTCAAGGCGTTTAGCTGCCCAGCGAAGCGTTTAATTGCACGACTGCCTCTCTAGATGCCAATCTGACCGCAATTAAGTGGATATAACCCACTATGGAGATCCGCTCGTGAACCCCGTCTGTGTCAGGGTCGTGTCGTGAACTGTCGCGGAGTCTGATATTTCGATACTCCCCAGTTCCGTGCGCCCTTTGCATATATTTCAGCCAGAGTTTCAGGCTCAGCCTCAGCTTGAGTTTCCGTTTCAGTGTCAGTTTTTGCTGTTAATTTTATGTGTGGCTTGGCTTCCACCTTTGTATCAATAGCGTGGATATTTACATATTGAGGGGGGTTTTTTATATTTATTTGTGCGACTGAGACTGAAACTGAGGCTGTGCGACCTAAGGCCAAACGGGCGATGGAATGGAAGAATTGCCAAACATTTAAAATTTGTTCGATTTCATGGTTTAATGTCTCAGCCTCAAGTGGCTTTCTTAATGATCCTCCACGCACACGAGCGCGGCTTCTTCAGCTTACATCACCGCGGCTGCTCTGGCAACCTTAGAAAAGGGGTCATTCAGCGGTTCGGTCAATCAGTCAATCAGTCAGTCTTATTAACTGCAGACAGATTGGGGGCTGCACTTTGCATTGGAAAATTTTAATGGCCCCCCATCATCATCATCGTATTAGCTCGGTTAGTTCTCAGGTCGCAATCGAGTTGCGAAACGCTAGGTAAGTTCAGCGAGGCTGCAGTCTGTAAACAAGAGGAACACTCCATCAATAAACACAGTTACACTGGCTAATTAAAGATTCGAAAATGAGTCTTTACCCAGACGCGAAGTCATACCGGTTTGGGCTCTAATAAAAATATGACAAAACGGAGGAGGGGCAAGAAATAACATTTATTTATCAACCGTCTTTGCGAACGTTTTGAATAGGGTCAGTTTTTGCTGAGGCCTCAAGGCAGATCTGAGAGGTCTCAAAAAGTGAATTTTAAGAGAAATATGATGTATATGCGGCATAGTTTCAATGAAATGTTAAAGGACGTCAATCACGGGGGCAGGTTTAAAGATATAGATCCTGTCACTCTTTTTACTCTGTCAACTGAGGGAGAAGTACTTTTTTGATGTTTATTTTACTTAGTTTAACTTAGTTTTTCAATAGAAGCTCTTCAAAACACCAAAGAAACCTCGATATCCTGCATAGCTTCACTCTTTTTTAGCCTCTATTAACTACGAATGAGGTGGCTCTTTATTAGTATTATTACTATTATAATTACTATTAACTTAACAGAATGCCCCAGTTTGTTTCTAAAAGTGTTTATCAACGCTTAAAGTAAGTTAACTGCTTTCTCCTTCGCCGAGCTTATATGGATCAAGTTCGTTGCCTAAGTCTTTCGTTTGCAGTCAACCAAACGAAGCTTCGTTGTCTTAGGTTCAGTTTCAGCTTCAGTTAGAGCCGGAGCTCGAGACTCCGCGTATATGTGTGTTATGCTTATGACTTCGGGTTTGACAAGTTGGCCAGGTCGGCGGCGGCTCTCAAAATTTGGCCCAATGTGTGTATTTTCGAGGCTTGCATAAGTGCAAGCGATCTGAGGTTGTTTCTCGACTCGGCTGCTCTTGCTGTGTTTTCACACATTCGGCGGTCGCGTTTTAATTGGCAATAAAGCCCCAAAAGCTGACGGCTAAGTAACAAGCCGCCGGCACCGCCACCGCCGCCAAGCGATGAAGGAGAACCGCCCGAGCGAGCTCTTCTCCGGCCTGGATTGCAGCTGGTTGTAGTTCAAGGTGCAGGCGGAGCAGCTGCGTCATGCTTCCTCGCAATTTCCACTTCTGCCTGGTCCGCTGGAGGAGGTAAACACTCTCCGGCGGATAACGATAAAGATACAGTTGTGGATATGCTTGGCCAGGTGGCCGCAGAATCAACAGGTAAACAAACAAACGCAGACTCGGTCTTGCGTGAAATGTCATGACATGGCCAAAGTGCAAGGCACAGTCCGAGATTGCATGACGAATGGAGATGGAGATCTGGCCGTGCCGTGCCGCAGATGTGGCCAAGTGTAACGCGGCTGCAATCGAAGCCAGGCCAGGCCGCGCCGCATGCAGATTGGGCAACCAATACTTGCCACAATTCCGCTCCGAGGGGACGCGGGAGTGGGGACGATATAAAAAGCAGTCGGGGCAGCTGCCCCGGGAACCGCTGGCTAGCCAGCTAGGCAGCGTTGCATAAGGCAGAGCAAAGAAATGCGAATCCGCAGGCGCAATCGAAAATCCAAATACTCGGTGGAAACCGAAAGTCCAACTGGAAACCCGCCGCAAACAGGTTGCTTGTGACTGCGGCTGCGACTCTGGATGTGGCAAGAGGGGCACGCGTGGCCAGAATCGAGCCCCAGATTGTGCAGCGCGCCGCTTGCGCCACTCGCTTGCCAATCGCCAGTGTTTTTCCTTTGACTGGTTTTCGCTTTCCCGGAATGCTTCTTGCGCCACTCCACTGCACTCCAGTCCACTAATTGAACCCGATTCCTGTCTCTTTTGCAGCAAGATGACGCTGGATCTATCGCCCGTGCAGGAGTACTACAAGGACAAGACGATCTTCATCACCGGAGCGTCTGGGTTCATGGGCAAGGTGCTGCTCGAGAAGCTGCTCTACTCATGCCACTCGCTCAAGGAGGTCATCATCATCTGCCGCCCCAAGCGCGGCAAGACCCCGGAGACGCGCCTCGAGGAGATGTTCAAGCTTCCCATCTTCCAGCGCATCAAGGACGAGCGTCCGCACATGCTCAAGAAGGTGACCATCTACCAGGGCGACGTGACCTTCGATCGTAAGTGTTTCCCAGGTCTCCCTCGAGATCGAGACTGTAGCTTTCCTTCCTTTCCAGTGCTGGGCCTGAGCGGCGACAGCCTGCAGCACGTGACCGAGAACACCAACATCGTCTTCCACATGGCGGCCACTCTAAAGCTGGAGGGAAATCTGCGCGACGCCGTCGACATGAATCTGCTGGGCACTCGACGCGCCCTCAACGTGGCGAAGCAAATGAAGCAGCTGGAGGCCTTCATCCACCTGTCGACGGCCTTCTGCAACTGCGACCAGGAGGTGATGTACGAGAAGGTGTACGAGTTCCCGCACAAGCCCGAGGACCTCATGCGGCTGGCCGAGTGGATGGACGTGAAAACCCTGGACGCCATCACCCCTGATCTGCTGAAGCCGCACCCCAACACCTACACCTACTCGAAGCGGCTGGCCGAGCTGCTGGTGCGCGACCACTACGAGTCCATGCCGGTGATCATCGCCCGTCCCAGCATCGGTAAGTGACCTCTTGACTACGGAGCTCCGGCTCCCACTCCCGTAGCCTGTCGCCTCTCTGTGTGGTGCTTTCCGTGTGCTTTGGCTTTGCAGCAATTCGATTTATTTGCGCCATTAATTCCCCATGTCTATGTCCAATGCATGGCTGGGGGCTTGCTTGCTTGGCGCTGGCGATGGGAGATCCCATCGGAGTGGAGACTGCCATAGCCTCCGGAGCGAATTCCCCTCCGCTAACTAATCATGCGCCTCCGCTTATCTCTCGGCTTAAGTCTGCGGCTGTTGTATTATTTATTTCTTTTTGGCCACCTGGCCCGGCTCTTTAATGTCTCTGCGGGAATGCACGATCTGTCCGAACTCTTGGCAGTCAATTAAACTTTTCTATTACCAATTTTTGGCAAACCTGAAAGGTCGTTATTTATATAGTTATATAGGAAACAGAGACGGGCAGACAGATGGTGACGGACGGACCGAAACCTGTTCGCTTGGCTTGATGCAAATCTGAGGAAAATAACACTGTTTAATCAAGGCTTGGTTGGGGTTAATCTCTAAGTGGGGCTTAGTGTTTTCGGGGCTAAAGATATATATGGCCAGGTAAATAATTATTTCTGTGCAGTTCCGAATCTAAAACCGTTATTTATTGCCATTTTTATTGGCTAAACAATTATCTTTGGACTATTATTAGAAAAATCCATTTTAAAAGCAAATAAACTCTATTAGGGCTTTAGGATTAAATTATTAGTTAGATTTTATTATTGTCTAAACAAATATGTCAGAGTAACGACGTGGATATTACGACAATTAGCAACAATTACAGAAGGAAAAAAACAAATCGAAAACAATGATCAATTAACATATCCCTAATATCGCTTTGGGTCAGGAGATACTTCAATTAGATCAAAGACCCCTGTGGGGGAAAGGGACGCCAACGGGTATTCCCTCGTTAGCGTTCCCCTAATGATAGCTCCGAGGAGGAGCACATGCCGCGCTCGTTTGCTTCTGGGCGGGTTCAAGGCGGCGCTGACCCGCTTAGCTGGGCAAATAACCCCACGAATAGAGTCAATATCGGCGCGTTGCGTCTCCATGCGCTAACTGGCGAGCAAAGTTCCGCAGAGTTCGCGGATTTTGCCAATTTCAGCAGCTGTGAAAGATAAAAAACATTAGCGGCTGGTGGCCACACCAGGGGTGTGGTGCTTTGGGCACTTCTCATAGTCTAAAGTCGCTGCTTGCCGCCTTCCGCTAATTTGTCCCGTGTATTTGCGCTTTCCGTGTGTTTTATGCGACATCGTTACCACAACCGTTCGATTGGCCGCGTGCTCCTCCGGGCGGGGTGCTCCTGCGCGCTTCCCCCTCCACACACCCAGCATACAGCACATACAGCACAGACAGCAGCCTCAGACCCGATCTGGCCACAACAACCACAACCAGCTACCACAACAGAGCAAACCGCAAACAGACAGCAACAAGTGCTTGTAAAAACACGAAAAGAAAAAGTCTAACTCGACATGGCGCGCGGCCCAAGACATTGCTTAAACACACACTGCCCCGCCGTCGTCATTGACCAAAAAGTTCAATGAGCATGCAATGAAAACAGCAGAAACAGCCCTCGCTTACCCCCGCCCTCGCGCACGCTCTCGCTGACGCCCTGTCACTACCACCGCCTCCGCCCTCGCATCCGCACGCTTCCGGTCTCCCGGAAGAGTCTGAACCCCACCATTGTCCGACCAGTGTCGCCGTCGGCCTACGAGCCCGTTCCGGGTTGGGTGGACAATCTGAACGGACCCACTGGCCTCATGGTGGGCGCCGGCAAGGGCGTCATCCGCTCGATGCTGATCGATACGCGCTACCTGTCCGAGGTGATACCGGTGGACTATGCCATCAACGGGCTGTGCGTGATCCCGTACCAGTTCGCGAGCCTCAAGGAGAAGCCGGCGGAGGTGCCGGTGTACAACATCACGTGCGCCGACCACCGGAAGATGCAGTGGGGCGAGGTGATCGAGATGAGCAAGGAGATCGGCTACCGCTACCCGATGGAGGCGGGCCTGTGGTACCCGGACGGGTGCATAACCACCAACAAGCTCCACCACAACATCAACGTGGTGCTCTTCCACTGGCTGCCGGCCTACTTCATCGACTTCATCCTGCTGCTGCTCGGCCAGAAGCGATTGTAAGTGGGCTCGTGGGTAGCGAGACAGACCTGCTGACCTCCTCCTCCCCTCTGTTTCTCGTGCCTAGCATGATCCGCGTCCAGAACCGCATCTCGGTGGGGCTCGAGGTGCTGCAGTTCTTCACGATGCGCGCCTGGTTCTTCAAGTCGGACGCCTACTCCTCGCTCTGGGACATGCTGAACGAGGCGGACAGGAAAAAGTATGTAGCGAGTAGAAGGGTGAAGAGATTACTAATTTCCCGCTCGAAGCTTCAACATGGACATGGATCCCGAGGAGACCGTCCCCATGTACATCGAGTCGTGCGTCCAAGGCGGGCGGCAGTACCTGATGAAGGAGTCGCCCGACAGCCTGCCGCGAGCCAGGCTCCAGCTGAAGCTGTAAGCGAGCCCCACCCCACCCCACACAGGCTCCCCGAGAGCCAAAGATCTCTGAGCACTCCACTCCCGTTCCTTTCATTTCTAGAATGTACATCTTGGACCGCGCGTGCAAGACGCTCATCGTGGGCTCGCTGTGCTACTGGAGCTACGGCTGGGTGGCCCGTCTGCTGGGCGTCTGAGGTGCTGACTGGAGGTCTGCGAGCCCAGACCACGCCGAGCCCGCTTCCCAATTCATTTTGCGCGCATTCCCAATCAATCTCCGCTTAGGTTCGCTTTGGGGCACAACTCCGGGGATCCGGATCTGGTTTTCATTTCTACTTTAAGTGATTATCTATGTTTCATGTGAAATAAACGAGAAAAGAGCTAAAACCCACAAGGTGCGATGTGTCTGTGTACTGTAGCCTATGTGTCTGTGCCTTAAGTGTCCAAGTGTGTTGATCCAGTGCCGAGGACCATCCGCTCGCGAGACAACACGAACCACACAAACAGAACCACTACACGATCCACAAACACGATCCACGAAAGGCCTAGCCCCCCACAGAATCTCTCTCCTCTTCCCCTGACCACACAATCTTTCCATAACTATTCCTATTCGCACACTCATCCCATGCCAAGACATAATCCCACACACTCACTCTCACATACACCATAACACACTAAACACGGCTTCGGTGACCATCATCCTGGGCTTCGTGGTATGTAGAGTGCATCAGAGGAGCAAGTCCACACGTAATTACCGCCTTCCTTGTACTACAGTCTCGCCAGCTGCCTACGAGCCGCTGCCCGGATGGGTGGACAACCTGAACGGACCCACCGGCCTCATGATCGGCTGCGGCAAGGGCGTGATCCGCTCCGTGCTGGTGAACCAGAAGAACAAGGCCGAGGTGATCCCCGTGGACTACGCCATCAACGGACTGATCGTCATCCCCTACGAGTTCAACAAGCAGGCCAAGCGACCGGCCAACGTGCCCGTCTACAACATCACCAACGCCGACCACCGGAAGATGTGCATGGGCACCGTGGTGGAGATGAGCAAGCGCATCAACAAGCAGATCCCCTTCAACGCCGGCCTCTGGTACCCCGATCCCTGTGTGACCACCAACACCTTCTACCACAACTTCAACGTGGCCCTGTTCCACTGGCTGCCCGCCTACCTCCTCGACTTCCTGATGCTGCTGCTTGGCCAGAAGAGATTGTGAGTAGCCTTAAGTCTTAGTCTAGATGCAAGTCTGAGTCCTTGTCTCCTCCCTGCAGCATGCTGAGGGTGCAGGAGAAGATCTCCACGGGCCTGGGCGTCCTCCAGTTCTTCACGCTCAATGCCTGGTGTTTCCGCTCCGACAACTACGCCTCGCTGTGGACCAAGCTCAACGAGGAGGACAAGGCCATGTAAGTGCTTAGAGGTTCATAAGGTCTGTCCTTGGACTCACATGCCTTCCCTTCCAGCTTCAACATGAACATGAATGTCAAGGATACCGAGGAGGACTACATGATCGAGTGTGCGAAGGGAGCTCGCAAGTTCATACTCAAGGAAAAGGAGGAGGACATTCCCAAGGCCCGCCTGCACATGAAGATGTGAGTATCTCCCTCCCCCCTCTAGAAGCCAAGTAATGGGCATCTATGTTTCTTCCAGCCAATATGTCGTGGACGTCGTGTGCAAGACCCTCATCGTGGGATTCTTCTTCTACTACCTCCTGAAGTGGACGGGGGTGCTGGCCATATTCTGAGTCCAGAGTCCAGAGTCCGGAGTCCGACTAGGACTCGCATTGGTTTGGTGGTCACAGGCATTTACTTAGTCATTTAGGTTTAGTCGTAGTTACGCATATTCGAGGTTTCGATTCCAAATAAATATGATCCTAGGTTGTTGAATATACACTCATATCGCCACTACCACGTTGTTTCTCTCCGGCGTCCCTGTACCTTGTCGCCACTCGCATTTGTGGGCCCCGCTTACGTGTTCTCTGTTCTCCGGCAGTAACGCCAGCGGTGTCTGAACCCCTGCCGGGATGGGTGGACAACATGAACGGGCCGACGGGCGTCCTGATTGGCGCCGGCAAGGGAGTCATCCGGTCCATGATCTGCAACGGCGAGCTCAGGTCCGAGGTCATTCCGGTGGACATTGCCATTAATGGCCTGATTCTGCTGCCCTACCACAACAGTCTCGCGGAGAAGAGGTAAATCCTGAGGGTGCTTTCCCATCCAAAATCCGATTGATGATGACCGTCTTCGTCGCAGACCTCTGCAGATTCCAGTCTACAACCTGACCGTGGACGACGCCAAGAAGCGCACTTGGAAGTGGATCATGGACGTGGGCCGGGACCTGGGAATAAAGTATCCCTTCGAAGTTGGACTCTGGTATCCCGATGGCAACATTACCACCAGCAAGCTCTACCACACCATCTGCAGCATCATGTTCATGTGGCTGCCGGCCTACCTCATCGACTTCCTGCTGCTCATCTTTGGACAGCGTCGCTTGTATGACTCTCTTGAGCTGTGGCCAGGAGCCGGTTCGGTGACGCTTTCATCTTCTCTCCTCTCGTTCCAGCATGATCCGGGTGCAGACGAAGGTCGCGGTGGGTCTGGAGATGCTGCAGTTCTTCACAACTCGCAACTGGGACTTTAAGTCCACGCACTTCGAGCAGATATACAAGGAGCTGACCGCCGCGGATCGCAAGATGTAAGTTGCACTTTGCGAACTTAGAGTGTTATCTAATCTGAAATCTCTCTGGAAAGATTCAAGATCAACACGGACGACGTCGACGACTACGAGTACATGAAGTTCAGCATTCTGGGGGGCCGTCAGTATGTAATGAAGGAGCCTTTGACCTCCCTGCCCAAGTCCCGCATACAGTTAAGATTGTAGGTGCTTTGAGGAATCATCTTGCTGGGCTTTTTCTCACCTACTCGTGTCCTTTTTTGCAGAATGTATGTCCTGGACCGCATTTGCAAGACCTGCATCCTCACGGGTCTGCTGTATTGGGCTTCCCACAAACTGGGGATTGTGGATCTGGTGCGGAACGGACTCTTGGCCAGCAAATGAGGATTCGTGGCTTAAAAATGCATTCTTATTCGTGAATCAGGTCTAATGTCTACAGGTGTTTTGTATACGTTATATTAAAGTGTATTCTAGCATACGTTTAATCGCAATTCGTGTTACTTTTCTAAATTCAATAGTTTGACTTAATCATGTTTTATATTGACAAATACAAAGAGCATAATATTAATGATTTATATCGTTTATTTACTATGATTAACACTTTCTGGGGGTAATTGTGGATCAACAAAACACTACTTTCCATATTTTGCTTTAAATTTTTCCGTATTAAATTGTTGGGAGTGTCTGTTCAATTTTTCCATATCGAAATTCAAAATTCACGATCAGTTCGCGGTAGGAGTGTGGCCATAGTTTCCAAGTCCCCACAGCCCCCAGTTCTGTTAAATAACATAGCGATATATCGAACGACTAAAAGCTCTGTTAAAGCTATCGATGAACACACTTGAGTCCGATTTTATTTCAAAAGCCCCACAACGCGCCACTTGAAGATCGCTTGCACAGATCTCAAATCACTCGCCGCCTGGATATCCACGAAGAAGGTAATAGCCGCGGGAAGTGATTGTGTTTTGTGAAAAAAAACTTAAAAAGTGTTTTCGAAAATAAAAGGTGGTTTTAGAAAACCCCAGAAATGTATCCAAAAACTAAACGATGAATCACCGCCATTCATTATGCAAATGTAAACGATGCTGTGACAAAACCAGGCTTAAGATGATGACTGGCGGAGAAATTAAAGCGTATTATTAGTTACTGTGAATGAATCATGTGTAATGCAGATATGTGTGGGATATATAAGGAATGAGTAAACCGCAGTTGCAAAGATCAGCTCGCCTCCAACCCACTCAACAACAACAACAATAAAAACAAAGCGAAAACAAGTTTCTTAAAACATTTAACGTTCAAGCCAAGGTTAAAAAACTGCAGAAAACGGCGCCCACGGCAAATAAAAAACTCGATAAAATGACGTCGCGAACAGCTAATAAATTGATTGAGTTGCATTTTGATAAATGATTAATTCCTAATTAATTCTCGACCTGTGACATCATCGGAGTTTGAACAAAATGCTTTCCTAATGACTTATGCCTGGTGGGCAGCGGCAGCAGCTCACGATCTGGTGGGTTGGCTGCCCTAAAAGGCAACGCCTGCGGTGGCCAGTTCTGTGAAGAGTCTTCTGCGAGTTTACTCTGGAAACCCGAGTGGCGGCAGAGTCAACAAAAAATATGTTCTGCTGACCAGGCGGGTTCGGTTGCGTCGTGTAAGAGCAGTAAATTGAACCTCTGTTTACCCAACTGGGTTGGGGACAATCCGAGCCCCGGCCCCGTCATTTGCATGGAATTAAGGCGTCCAGCGCTTCCGTTCTCCTCCTCCTGCACATGTACTGAATTTGCATTTTTTATTGCCAATTACAATTAAGTAATCCATCGATTAGGCGATATGCGGCGTGTTAAGGCTCCCTCTCGCACTCGGAATGCATATATGATGGTATATAACCAAGTAGAACGGATTCATTCGCTCGTTGAGTTGGCTCCGCCCCTCAGGCTTTTGGCTATTCGTTTTCTGCTCTTCGTAGCGCGCAGCGGCGTAGACTCGGAGGGGATCTAGCATTAATCGAATATTAGATTGGTATTTGATGGGCTCTGTACTCATCGCGGAATCTGTTAACACCCTTGCACCAATTCTCCATACCAATTAACTCTCGTCCGCCGCTGTCCGAGAGAGTGTTCGACTTTAATTAAATTATTCGAAATTACTGAATCGTGCGGAGCGCTCTGTCTGGATCCCCATTCCTCCCGCTCCCAGATCTTTTGTTGTTTCCATGACGTAGGCCAGACAATTGTTTATGAAGTGCACAACGGTCCGGAGTATATAGAGCACATGAACAGGGAGGGTATCCACTTAGCTAACAATTTCCATGTGTGTCTGTGGGGCTGTTTGGGTTTGTAGTTTTTTTTTTTTTTTTTT
>JAEIIF010030229.1:0-28557 GCA_018874455.1 Drosophila trapezifrons
ATCGCTGTTGCCAAATCAAAAATAATGCGCGCAAAACCCGGGGTCCCGACTCCTAACGCCCACCGCCCCTTGCAAACACACACACACGAGAACACACACACACACCTGACCCGAGCCACGCCCCCTTTGACGAGGGCAGCTGAATGAATTGAATGCGCCAGGGTCGGTGCTGTGGCTAGGTACACGGAACTAAAATGCATAAAACTTGGAAATAGTAAACCTAAAGCTAAAACTGAAATATCTGCCAGCTAACTGTCCGAAAAAAAGAAACCCAGATAAACTTATCGCAAAACAAATCGGGTTTCTACCCTTCTGTAAACTTATCTGAACGCAAAAGAATAACAGAGCGCTGTTATTTCTCGATTATTGCTGCAAAGCACCGAATGGTTATAGTTATCGGAACCATTCAAAACAGCTGTAAACCTTTTCCTCACTTGCCTATCGGAAGTCAGCTGTTCTTTTGATAAAAAAAAATGTTCAAGTATTTCTACTATTATTTCGATTTAAACAGAGTTCTCCCTGCGGAAGTTAAATTTATTAAAATTCCCTTTAATCTCTTTTTCAACAACAAGCTCTGATTAATAATTTCCATATGAATAATGGCCATTTTTTCCTCTCGGTGCACCACTGTCGCATATTTGTGCTGCTGCAGAATTTATCCGAGCAGGGATCCTGGGCCGCCGCTCCGGAGCACCGCCTCCACTCGGAGGCCTTTTGTGCCGTCTGGCCCCGGCCCGGTTCACAATTTGTTTTTATGACCCGACCGGACCCCAGTCCTAGACCTGACCCTCAACCATGCATATGCCGATGCGGATTCCGTAACCGAAACCGAATCCGAATCCAATTCCTTTCTGCCCCCTAATGAATTGCCCTTTTTGCGGCTTCGTCCTTCTCTGTGGGCGAGTTTTTGTGTGCCTTCTGCTTTCTTTTTTTTTTCGGGGAGGAGGCCATTGTGCAGCACGTTTTATCTTTAATTGTGCGTTAATAGCGTAAACATTTTTGCCATTTTGCGCGTGTGCTCGATCCTTAATTGCGCGTCGAAGGAACGAGTCCTTGGCGCTCATTTGGCCGTGCATTAAGCCAGCTGAAATCCTGAAACGCAGTCCTTCTCCTCTCCAGCTCTCGGCCTTGTGCGAGTGTGTTGTGTTTGTGTTTGTGCTCTTTTGAGTTGTGCGCCAGGACGAGGCAGCAAAGTGCAGCAGCGGCGAGGCTTTTAGGCGACAAGTGCCAGGACGACGAGTGCATGCCGCGGTCGTATTTGTGAAGGGCTCGGCGAGAGAAATCAAGCTGAAAATATCCCAAGAAGAGCCAACTGGCGAGCTCGATGGAATTTCCACTAGGGCTCCATTTTTTTTAAAGAAAACCAAAACCCAAAAACAGAAAAATAACCTTGAGTTTAGTATTTAACAATTTTCACAGATAAATTCTGTATTTCCTCTATAAGTTTGTTGATAATTCATCAAGGTAAGCCTCACGGAATGCTGCACCCTGACATGTGACTAGATTTTTCCACGAAAACAGCTAAACTAAACTAACTCTCAGTTCTCATTAAGCATCAGCTTAAAGCCGTGATTTTCCCAGTTGAATATGGCTGCCATTTCGCCAATGTCCTTCCTGGTCAACGCACTCGGATCGAGTGTTATGAGCTGACTGCCAACTGTCATCAATTGGCTGCATTTGGCCTGGGGAAGTGGGAACTGGGAAATGGGAACTGAAAACTGGGAAAGGGATAGGGGAAGCCGGAGGGAATCCACAACCGGAGCGCCTTCAATCCTCAAACCTCCGACCCAAAAACCAAAACCGACAAGACCGACAAGCAACAACCGCAGAAGGAGAGGGAGAGAGGGGACTGGGCGGGAGGAGTTGACAAGCACTTGAGTGCGCATTAGAGGCAACTGCAAGTTGTTATCCGCCACGCCCCCTCTTCTGGCTCTTTCGCTTCACTGGCCTCGCCTTCAATCAGCGCAGAAAAGTAGGCAACGACTTTGGCCCCTCCTTTGGTCCTTCTAGCCATCTCTTTGGTAATTTCCCCCTTTGGTCCTTCTAGCCATCTCTTTGGTAATTTCCTCCCTCCATCTCGGCAGCATGTTTGCCCTTTCTTGGTTTGTCCCTTAACTAGATATGGACTTGACTCGATTGGCAACAGCACGTGGTTCGAGCGCGTCTCCATCCTGGTCATCCTGCTCAACTGCATCACCCTGGGCATGTACCAGCCCTGCGTGGACGATGCCTGTGTCACGAACCGCTGCAAGATCCTTCAGGTGAGTAAGCACAGTCTTCATAATGAGTAAAAATGCTCATCCAAACAATGAGAAAATACCCAAGAAAGTGAATTCTTTTAATATTTAATTTAGAAATGATTAAGCCTGCTTAAATAATATGTAATAAGCTTCTTATCAGGGTCTTTATTCTTGTCCGATGCCAATTAGTTTTCCATCATTTATCACCCCGAAATGGACCTCGACCAAAGATTAGGTAGATGTTGGAAAAAAAATAATGTGAAAAAATGAAGAACTGGAACTGGAAGTGGTGGAGCCTGAGGTAGTGGCATTGGGAGTGGGGGCAGCCTCTCCCCCTGGACGCTCCCGCTCCCCAGGTGGGCCTGTCAGCATCGGTGTCACATTAAATGCCATTTATTTAAGCAATTTTTTGGCTCACTTCCTGACTGCCTCCTGCCAGGCTGATGACATCCAGGCGAGGCACTTCGGCTCATTAGGCGGGCACCACTTCCACTTCTGCTGAAAGTGTCTTCTGGGGTGGAGGATGAGGGATCCGAGATGTGGTGTTCAGTGGGGCAATTACAGAGCACAGCAAGGATGGCGGGGCCAACGTGCGAAAATGCTTGTAAATGATATGTAAGTCGGGCGACATTTTGGCCGCAGCCAAGTGTAAAGTGAAACGACAGGCGGGGCCAGGACCCCAAAAGCAGGACAAGACGGAGTTGGAAGCTGGTAACAGGGAACTGGGAGCTCGAAGCTGGTAACTGGGAGCTCGAAGGACCCCAGCAGGACAAGACAAGAGAAGGCATCGCCAAATTGGCACACAGCACAAAGTCAAAATGACAACGACAGCCGCAGTCAGTGACATAAGTGGGCGTTACATCCCCCACTATCCCTTAACCTGGCATCGTCTCAGGTCCTTGTCTTCCTCGTCTTCCTCCATCATCCCCCAAAGGACCCAAAATTACTTGACACAAGACGGTGCAGGGGCAGAAGAAGAAAAGGATGACAACGACGACGAGGAGGAGGAAGAGCAGATGATGATGATGATGATGATGTCGCCAAGGCAAACTCATTTCGTGTGCATGTGGGCGACGCCTGATCCTGATGTGTCCTTGCAGCCACTGACTAGTACTGGTCCTGGTCCTGGGGCTGGCTAATTTTAATTTGATCAACTCTCGTTAGTTCGTTAGCTCATTAATCGAATTGGGTTCGAGGTTGAGGGAAGGTAAGAACCCGAAACAACAGGGGAGGGATCAAAGGAAATAAGCCGGTTAGGATCGAGAATTGGGAAACGTGGTCCCTTGGCTCTGGAGAAATACAAAATCTTTGTTTAAATATGTATTTCGGTTGCCTAATAAGGGTCACACATGTGGTTCCGCTTGTCGCGTATTGATTTTCTTTTGGAAAATCCCTAAATGCTAATCCTTGAACTTTTCGGTTCGTAAATCACTCACCTCACCCCGCCAGATCTTCGACGACATCATCTTCGCCTTCTTTGCCCTGGAGATGACCATCAAGATGGTGGCCATGGGCATGTGCGGCAAGAACACGTATCTGGCCGACTCCTGGAATCGCCTGGACTTCTTCATCGTCCTGGCGGGTCTGCTGGAGTACGTGATGCATGTGGAGAACCTCAATCTGACCGCCATCCGGACGATTCGTGTGCTGCGTCCCCTGAGAGCCATCAATCGAATACCCAGTAAGGAAGCAGCTCCTTCTTTCCCTCCCACACATATTAATGCTCCTTTCAAATGTCCCAACAGGCATGAGGATCCTGGTGATGCTGCTGCTGGACACGCTGCCCATGTTGGGCAATGTCCTGCTGCTCTGCTTCTTCGTGTTCTTCATCTTCGGGATCATCGGCGTCCAGCTGTGGGAGGGCATCCTGCGGCAGCGCTGCACCATGGAGCGACCCGACGGCCTGGTCTATCCCATCACGTAAGTAGCCATTGGTAGGTCGAAGGATCACGATCCCCAGCCTAACTCTCTGACTCCGAGTCGGAGTCGGAGTCGGATTCTGATTCCGAGTCCGATCCTGGGGGAATGCCATGTGTTGGCCTCTGTCTGCGGGCGCCTCTGAATCTCATACATAATCGTACATACCTAGGCACATACTCGTACATATCCTTAGGCAATGTACATATATATACTCGTATCGTGTATAATCCGATTCGATTTCGACTTTTTTGCGTTAAGTGTTCTTTTGGCCTTTGTTGTTCCTGTTTTTTCAGTTTTTTTTAAATATATTTTTCCACCGTTTTTGTGGTGTTTTTTCCGCGCTAACTTGGCTCCTAACCGAGCCGAGTCTTTGAGCTGAGTTTTTCAACTGCCTGGCTGCTTTCTCAATCCCCCCGCTGTTCGCTTTTTGGTTCCATGGCTTTGCTTTTGGTTTTTAGCCACCAACACGGCACAGCACAGCAAACACACATCACACACAACACACACTACACTCAGCGCAGACATGTACATAACCCAGCTAGAACTGGATCTGGTGTTGAAATCCCGCCGAGGCCGCTGCGCCAGAGTCCCCGCCATTTGCATACGAAATCCCAGAGCCCGGCACCGTCAATATGATGAAGTCCGTCGTCCTGTAAGTCAGTCAGTCAGTTCTGCCGGTCCAACCGGACTCCCCGCTGGCGCTTGGTCCATGGTCCTTGGTCCTTGGTCCTTGGCCCATCCTCCAGCTGGGCAATGGCCCATTTGTGGCTCTAAAAACAGCCGTCTTGTGGTCGTGACAGCAGCAGGAAGATGCCAACAAATAAAAAAGAAGAAAGAGCCTGCACAGTGGGTTATGTCAGGAATAGTTTCTGAAAATTTTAATAAGATAGTCGTAGTTATCGATTGTATGGATGGGGAGTAAATTATATATCGAATATAGGAAGGAAAAATAAATTAAAAATTTTAAGGAGATTATATTAGCTTTCTTTAAATTTTTTTAAAATAGAAGGTTAGAATAATAGGAGAACCGAGTTTAAATATAGCATTTTCCATACTAGAAGGTAAGAATAATAAGAAAACCTAGTTTAAATATTTAATCGATAAACGCAACACATTTATATTGAATCGATAGTTAAGCAATCGCCTTTGTTATCGATTTGTATCACATCTCTAAAAGAAACAATCAAGCTTAGAGAAAAAAAGAAAAGACCAGAAATGTCAGTTATTCATTTCACAAAAGTCAATTTAAAAACCAAACAGGACTAACTTTTATTTATGGACAACTTGTGTGAGTATTTTGCAAACTTTTCGTTGCGATTTAAATGTTTTCCTGGCCACCACTGTGCGCTCTCTTGTCGGGAGCTGACAAAAGATTTTAAACTTGGCCAAAACAATCATTTATCATTGGCATTGTGTTTGTGCCACGGCGGCATTTCAACGTCACACACAGACACAGAAGGACACGCGTGCTCACACACACACACTAAGGACACTTAAGCTAACACACACACATAGGCATAGACCGCGCTGCCCTTTAAAGTAGGCAACGGAATTTTGGGTCGCTGCGCGCTTCGCTCAAGAAACTTCATCTTCATTTTGATTTCATTTAGATTTTGACTTTGATTTTAATTTTTCTTTCGGCTGCTTTGTTATCCTGCGTTCCTTTGCTTTGCCTATGCATGCTCGGCTGTACGAAAACGATTGTTCATATTCCTTATATAGAGAATCGCCAGGAAGTCCGTTTTTTCCGCCCTTCCTGATGAGCGTGCCTTTGATTTTCCTTACATATAGTAATAATTATTGTACATAGCCAGGCATACAGCTTTCTTCTTATTTTATACGATTTTTGCAACTTTATTTGAAGTTATTTAAAGGAGATTTCAGTAGGAGTAAAGCCACAAGGAGTGGATTTTAATTATACTTCTTTTTGGGCAAAGCAAATATTAACAGCAATATTTTCAACAGCTTTTTTTGATTTTGATTTTGGGTTTTTCGTACCAAACAAACTTAATTTGCACAGGCAGCTATTTTTGTAACATTTCTGTGATATTATGAGTCCTTGAAGTCATGCTGTATATACACCCTCACACACACACCACAGCCACACCCATACAAACACCCTCACACACACACACCGTCACAACACTCACAGACAAGCCAGCGATTTGTCAAAAAAAAAGAAATAGTGACAAGAAATGGCAAATAGAGTATAGATATATATATATGCATATATGTTCTTTTCCAGTTTTTCGTTTCTTCGATTTTGTGTGTTTAGTTGTGACAAAAGTGAAACCAAAACAGACAAGAGAACAAATTATATTCGAATTGGCAGCCAAGCAAAAGTCTGAAATCTGAAATCTAAAATCTAAAATCTGAAATCTAATTCTATTCTTGCCCCACAACTCTTTCTCTTTATGTTTCGAGTTTTAAGTTTCCTTCCAGAAGCAGACAATGCTTTCAAATTAAACAATACAAAAAACAGAAAATACAAAAATAAATAACAAACAAAAGCAGATGATATGAAACAAAAACAAAAATCATACCGGGAACAAATTTTTTGTTTACAGGGGACTACCTGAAGTGTACAGAGTTCGAGTCCGTGTTAACTCGTAAGATAAAATGATTTATTTCCCCCCTTTACTTAACCCACACTGACACACTGACACACACTCCCACACACACACACACACACACCTTGACACACTCCCACACACCCACACCGATACCAACAGAAGACCCAGTTGACACAAAACAGATTCTAATAGCCGTCTACTAGCTAGTCCAACTAGATTCTGTCTATAGCTACTGATATCAATGTAACCTCACCCTCCGCCGCTATCTCTCTCTAGCCTCTAGCCTCTATCTCTCTCTAGCCTCTAGGCTCTATCTCTCTCTAGCCTCTATCTCTCTCTAGCCTCTAGCCTCTATCTCTGTCTCTATCTCTCTCTTAGTCTTTGCCTTTCTTTCTGTGCCAGCTAAGATCTTAGCCCCTCAAAGTCCCAAGTTTACTTCTATCCCTGTTTTTTTCAAGAGCCGTACTGCTAAAGGGTTGAGAGCAATAAGGAACTCTTCTCTTTTTAGCCGTCTCTTTCTGGCATGGATCTACAAAGATCCTTAAACGCCTTTGCCATTGGGTTTTTATAAAAAAAAAATAAATATCTGTTAAGAATAATAATTGTTTAAATTACAAATTAGATCAGCCTTACAGTAAATCAAAGGCAAAGGCATCTTAGCTAACTGGAGAATCGCTCAGATTCTTCTACTCTATTATCCCCTATCTATTTCCCCCTGTCTTAAACTGTTGCTCCTCTAGACGTCTCCCCCACACACTAACACACCCACACACTCGTTCGTTAGTCGCCACACACACTCTGTCCGTAGATGTGCATATCTATATATATACTCGTCTTAGTTAATACTTGGCCATATATATACGATAATACGAAACGATTTGTTTTAACTTCTTTGACGTCTTACCAGCTAACTCTCTCTATCTGTCTCTTTCTCTTTGTATAAGTAATATTTGAAGATATATGAATATATATACATATATATACGAAGTACCATGCTATACTAAATATCAACTAAACTAAACTAAACTGAACTAAGCTAAACTAAACTAAACTAAACTAGACAACCACTCAGCAAACCGAGTAGCTAGCTAGCTGTTCCCCTCAAACACTATATATATATATCTGACCCGCTCACTCTTACTCCCAAGCCCACCACAGAGCACAACTGTACCGGTTGAACTAACTGCTTGTCTTAACCCGTCCGAAGCCGCATTTTATTTGCTTTGCTAGAATAAAACCCCCTATATCCCCCTTCGTTCTCGTTACCGTTCTCGTTCCCCTTACCGTTCTAGTTCTCGTTCCCCTTACCGGTCTCGTTCTCGTTCCCCTTACCGCTCCCGTTCTCCTTCTCGTTCTCGTATATCCCATATATTTTTATAGTACTCATATATTTTTAGCCCAGCTCACTTGATGTACTCTCCCTTTTTGTGTGTTGTGGTTGTAGTTGTTGTCGTCGTCTGGAGTTGTTGTTGTTGTTGTTGGTGTGGCACCACTTGAACCTGATCTCAACTCAACTGCCAACCAAGCCACACACACACACACACACAGTTTATATATGTATATCCCTGCACACACACACACACACGAAATCGGGGTCAGGAAAGGCAGGGCGGCCCTGTGTTTGTTTGCGTTGCATTTGCCGAATTTTGGGTTTCGTTTTGCAATTTTCTGTTTTTGTTCTCGCATCATTGTTTTTGGGGTTCTACACACACAAATATGACATGTTTCGCACACAAACAGCCGAAATAACAAGCATACCAATTAGCAACAACACATACACCAGCCCGAACCACGGGTATATATACTATATACCATTTCCTGTGCCAAATATGATCCGCTCCGATTTCAGCTCGGCCAAAAATAACCATCCGTTCGTCCGTCCCTGGCAGATGCATAGTTTAGAGCCCATTAGCGTGCACTAATTAGTAAATCCTCCGCGGAAATTAATATAAATACTCGCATATGAGGTTACAAGAGGAATTTCTGATGGAATGGCTCTGGTTTCCTCGTTTAATTAAAGCAGGAATGCAACTGAGATGGATTCTCTTTATATTAATTTATATATATCAGCAATAGCTTAAAACGAGTATTCTTATTCGAGATACTTGGCGTTTAATGCTTAGGAAATATGAATAAATGATGTAAAGTCAAGGGAACTTCTTACTGGGGATTAAATATAATAAATTATCATTCGCACATAAACGAGTTTGCTTCTTTTTCCTATTAATTATTTGAATGCATTTTAGTGAGTTATATATTTGTGAGATATTAAATGCAAGAGCTGGGTATTTAATAGTCGGAATCCTCGACTCCCAGCACTTTTCCTATTTTTTTGAATTTGTTGATTGTTTGCTCACCAAGTTAAACAACATTCCGGGTCCACACACACACACACAGCCCCACATAGAGACACCAAACACACAAAGTACAGTGCAGTACGGTAAATACACACACAGCAGCCACACAAGCACACACACACACAAACTATTCCCCCCCTGCTGACTGTGTGTGCGTATGTATGTGTATCTCTTGTAAGCTGAACTCTTTTTACAGGAAAAACCATCAGTTTCTATTGCAAAGGTATTTAAAGCTGCCCCTGCTCCATTCGCTTCCCCTCGCTCTCACACACTCACACAAGCAAATCAAGTACAATAATTACATACACCATACACACATACACACACACACGCATACACATGCACAACTCCATAAAGTTTTGCATACATTGGAGCGTGCGAATTGTTGCGAACTGTGCAAAGAAGAGAAAAAAAGGAAGGGCGGGAAAAAAAGGCAGAGAATGTGCGAGCGGAGAATATTTCAAAATTCACTTGCGGTGTCTCTGCTTCCTCTGGACCCCCCCTTTCCGCTGTTCCCTGCTGTCAGTGCCGTGCTTGCACGTGCATATTAAACACATTTTATTGTCACACGCACACGGGGGCAGGGGAACACACACACAGGCACAGGCACACTTGCGACACGCCACACGGAAACTCACAGCAGACACACAAGCAAACACACACACACACACGCTGACACTTGGTTGAGGCAGACATTTTTGAAGTCGCGAGTTTCCGGCGTCGGCCATTTTGTGGCAACATTGCGCGTTTAATTTAAATTGCTTTGGCGTTTTCATTTCCCTTTTTTATGAGTGTGTAGTCCTCTTCCCTCCCAGTCCCCGTCATTGTCCCTGTCCCCGACCCTGTCCCCGTCCCTGTCATTGTCCCTCTCCTTCTGTCCCTGTTCTTCTTTATGCCTGTGACTCTTTTGTTGCCCTTCTTCTTGGTCTTTTTTTTTTAGTTTGCGCTTTGTGGCTCGCTTATGTCTTACTCTCCCACTTCCGGTACAGTTGTACCGCTTATGTCATACTCTCTCACTTCCGGTACAGTTGTGTCTCACTGTGCTGTAGCTCTGCGCGAGCAGCTTCTGCTCACTTGCCCCTCCTAGCACGCTCGCTCTGTCGCTAGCTAGATTCCTTTCAGTTTCTGTGTCTCTCTCTCTCTCTAACTCACTCTCTTTCCCCCTATCTGTGGTTGGAAGAACTTTCACTGGCTCAACTCGCTGGAAGCTGTGTTTCTGCTTGCCACTCGCTCTTACTCGATCGCTTGTCACCTGCTGTCGCTATTACTCTTTCTCGCTAGCTCGCTCACCCGCTCACACGCTCACCTGCTCACTATCTGTCTCTGTCTTGCATTGGTCAACCGTGTCTCACTCTGTCACTCTCTGTTTAGTTCTGATTAGCCTTTTTGTTTTGCCTCACGAATTGGCATTCTCTGTCCTACTCTAATTAGTTGAATGTTCTCGTGTAGCTGCGTGTCACGCGTGACACGAGACTCAGCACCACCAAAATTGACTTATCGATCATGTACTTGCTTTATTTGTACACATCTCTCTACGTAAATCTTGATGTAAATGTCTATACAATACGCATCGAACATACAGATTACTTATATGGAACTACGATTACTGATTACGATTATTAATTGTTCTCTTTGTGCTCTCTCTTTCTCTCTCTCTCACTCTCACTCCTACTTGTGATTCTTCTCTCTCTCTCTCTCTCTATCTGTTTCTCTCTCTCACTCTCTATATATATATATCTCTGGTGTGAACTTCTCTTTCGTACACTTTGTTTATTTGTGTGCTGGATGTTCTTCCGATCTAATCTGACAATCGCATCCCATGACTCTCCTAATTCTCTCTGTACACATCGCACCCCTAGCGTGTCGCAGTACTACGAGTTCTCCAAGGATCAGGACTACATCTGCTCCACGCCCAATGACTCGGGGATGCATCTCTGTGGCAACTTCCCCCCCTACCGGATCGGCTCGATGGTCTGCAATGGTAAGTTCACCCCCGTGTCCAACGTCCAATCCCATACCCATCCCATATCCAGCCTCATCCCCGGTCGACGTCAATTACATTAACTTTAAAGCTAAATGAAGTGCAAATTGCGCTGTAATCAAATTTGATGGCATTTTTAATTGCCCTCTCGCTGTCGCTTAATGACAGCCAGAGCAACCGAAGCAATCACAATTACAACAATACGCTTTCCCTCTCTCTTCCAACTCCGACTCTACCTCGACTGCCACCGCCACCGCCGACATCGCCACTCCCCATCCGCAGAGGAGGCCAAGCTGTTTGACTTGAACGAGCCGACGAACACGTCCTGCGTCAACTGGAACCAGTACTACACCATCTGCATGCCGAAGGGCGAGAATCCCTTTCAGGGCACGATTTCGTTCGATAACATCGGCATGGCCTGGGTGGCCATATTTCTGGTAAGTTCTCGCTCCTCACGCACTTATTTCAACTACATTTATTACTTCACAAAAAATGGACAAAAAAAAAGAAAGGAAACTAAAGATTACCATACGTAAATACGGAAATTTCTGCTTAAATTGGGAAAAATTAAAAAAGCACACAGAAAACAGAAGTCCCTGCTCGGGCGCCTATTTAAATTGGACCTCGATCTGGAAGAATTAAAAAAATTGGGAACAGAACAATTGATTTACCTTAAATACGAATGAATTTGTTTCCTGTGTAGCCGCTCAGTTGGCAATTAGCGCTCCACTTTGTATAACAAATAGCAACAGGCGACAATCTGCGATAGAAACAACAAAATGTTGCATACTAATTCGATGTGGACTGTACCGTGCTGCCACTAGGAAAACTCCGAATCCTGTTTTCCCTAAGCTAACAAAACAAACCAGCCAGCCATTTGCATTTCGCTCCAAACGGGGACGTGGATGATAGGTGATAGGAATTGCCATGATACCGAAATGGATGCCAAATGATGCCCCCCACTTGAAATGGACTCCTCCTCGGGGGCAGGCCTTAATTGATATGCCAATTACACGGCGCACACCGCAAGCGAATCAATTGATATGCAGGCCAAATGATGTAATTAAGCCGAAATCAAGTGCACATTAAGCTATGAAACCAAAAGCAGCGAATTGCGCGGCAGTTCGATTATTAGGAATTGGGGCAGCATCGATTTCATGACCATAGGGAGTTGAGGATTTCGAAACGCAGAGTTTGGGCTTGATGAATTGCCGTACATTCGGTTGAGTAGGAGTTCCAACAGGGGCATGGCTCTCGATTATTAATGTGAGATTGTATTATCAGCTTTTGCTTAAATTGTACTGCGCGGTTGAAATTTCTACTAAAATCCACATACCATTGACAGGCCAGTTTGACCAAGAGTCACTAGCTCTTTCAAGTAGTTTTTTTTTTAAAGTTGCCACAACTTAGTTTTGGGCTAGATATCCAAGAGCTAGTCCAAGAGCTAGTCCAAGAGCTAGTCCAAGAGGTAGTCCAAGAGCTAGTTTAAGAGCTAGTTTAAGAGCTAATCCAAGAGCTAGTCCAAGAACTAATCCAAGAGCTAATCCAAGAGGTAGTCCAAGAGCTAGTCCAACAGCTAGTCCAAGAGCTAATCATATTGGGTAAACAGAGTCCTCGTGCCAGGTGTTCTCCCCTCATCACTCAAGTCCGACATTACTCATACGTGACGTGGCCCGTGGTCCTGTCGGGCATCCTAATTGCTCTGCGGCCAATGACGGTCAACAATGGCGGGGCGTGAACAATAAAACACCCGCCATCTGCCCCGACTTGATTCCTCTTTTTCCAAACACTCGTACATTTTGTATTGTAATATATATATATATTTTTGCAGAGCGCACGCTAATTATGGTGAAATATTTGTTGGATTTGCAGGTCATCTCGCTGGAGGGCTGGACGGACATAATGTATTACGTGCAGGATGCGCACAGCTTTTGGGATTGGATCTACTTTGTGCTGCTGATTGTGGTGAGTGCTCGGGTTGGGGGTCAGTGGGCTAGCGGGTCACGGGCCACGGGTTAGAGACCATGTCTGGCCCGCTTTGATCACGAATTGAATATTTAATTGTGGACCCGGCTTAAAGTGACTTCAACTGGCCCGACTTTCACCGACTAATTGAGCTCCGAGGCTGCGAGAGGGGCTGGCTCTCGAGCTCGAGGTGCGGCTGTTGTTGGCCGAAAGTATGCTAAAGCAATTTGGCAATATAAATAAGTAAATTACTTTTAAACTATGGCCACACACGCAACACGAAGGGCCAGGACCGATTCTGTGGCGGCAGGTGGGGAGATGAGCGGTGAGAGGCGGCTGAGGAAGGCCCGGCAAAGTTTGTCTACGAAAAATGCTATGAATTTCATGATGCTGCTGGCAACATGTTGCAACGCAGACAGCAGACACGACATTCCTGTTTTCCCCCTTTTCCCCAGTTTTCCCTCGGCTAGCGACTGTCCACTTTGGACAGTGCCATCTTCGAGTGGACTCCAGTCTGTTGTGCTGTCATTTGCATGGCAGGATTTGTGCTCAGGTGTCCTTGGACTAATTAAAAGCCTTTATGGTACACCGGCTCACACCCAGGCACAGACACAGACGCAGGCACAGACTCAGATACAGAACGAGACACACATGAGAAAATTTCATTATTTATGTTTGAAGTTTGCTCAACCCGCCCTCCATACATCCTCTGTCCTCTGTCCTCCTCTCTCCGCCTGTCGTGCTGCTCCTCTCGCTCCGTCTCTGTCCTTGTCGCTGTTCATTTCGTGAGCAAAATGATTTTGCTCTTGTTGCCAACAGCTTTTGGTATGCAAATAGTTTTCAGAGCCCCCTACCTCTCTCTCTCTCCGCAACACAGCTCCACTGGCTATTGGAGGGAAATTGCTTATTTATGTTTTATGCATTTTCTGCCAAGCTCACGAGTACCAAATTAGAAGCGCCGTCTTTGTTTCTGAAATATGTTTTCAATTTAAAGTTGGAGAAACATTTCGAAAAGAAATATTACTTGTTTGCTTCAGAAACTTGGAGATGTGATGTCTGATTCCAACTTGGAAAGAATATCGTTCAAATTTCAAAATAATTGCTGGCAACTTCTAGTGTTGAATTATAGTTTCAGTAATTATTTTGTAACTGGGTTTATTTATATTTTCAACTTCCTTTACTGGAAACCCATCTCTGTACTAAGAGCTCATCTCTGACCAAGTTCTTCCAATAATTTTTCCACCGGCTTCAGTTTCGAACTAATCCGGACAGTCAGTGGAATCGGAACTTTTGCGATTTCAAGTTTTTAAGATCAGCATCTTGGCGGACTTGTAAGTCCCACGCTGACCACCAGGTGGCGGCTGCCGATCCCCCAGCTAATTGAATTTAAGTGGCTGGCTGAAAAGGTCCTTCCCCAAGGACCCATCAGCGTGGGGCGGTGTGTACGTGGAGGTCGGAGTGGGAGGAGCATAAACAAAGCCTGGGCAAAACTTTCAGTTTGCATTTGTCGCTGCCAGCAATGAAAACGAAAACTTTTAAACGGAAATGCGAAAACTTTCCACCAACTACAAAGCGCCACCTGCCGGCGCGAACCTGAGCCGAATCTCTCCTCCCCCTCTTCGGGCTTATACCCTGTAATTGTATAAATAAAGTCCTTCCGTCCATCCGAGGCTTGGACGAGTAAGAGAACCAATCAATTCTTAAATCCCTGCTCGGGCGCCAGTTGAAACGCTTAATCCGAATCTCACCTTCCCCTCTTCGGGTTTATACCCTATAATTGTCTAAATAAAGTTCTTCCGTCCATCCGAGGCGAGAGAACCAATCAATTCTTAGATCCCTGCTCGGGCGCCAGTCGAAACTCTTAATCCTGACATTGTAAAACCCTTTTCTGTGCTTTTAAACTAAAAAACCTGTTATTACTTTTCAGACAAAATAACCCACTTGAATATCCATTTACTTATCTCTTGTATTTCTTGGTAATTCGCAGATTGGATCGTTTTTCATGATCAACCTGTGCCTGGTCGTCATCGCCACGCAGTTTTCGGAGACAAAGAAGCGTGAGATGGAGCGGATGCGACAGGAGAGGGCACGCTACACCTCCACCTCGACCTTGGCCAGCAGCACAAACAACTCGGAGCCCGCCACCTGCTATGCGGAGATCGTGAAATACATCGCTCACCTGTGGCGGCGCTTCAAGAGACGAATGTTAAAGAAGTACAGATTATATAAGTATGCTGCTTGTACCTTTTAATTTCATTCAATTATGTCTTCCGTTCGTACTTTTAGTTTCCGGTTTCCGGCTTCCGTTCCCTTCCCAAGTCTCTCTCTCTCTCTCTTTGTCTCTCTCTCTATATCTCTCTCTCTGTCTCACAATATCTCACTCTGTGAATCTGTTTGATTTTTTGGCCCATCGACCGCAAAAAAGAAAATCGAGGAAAGCTCTAGGCGTTAGTCACTTTAAACTTGATTCATTGATTTCTCACCCATTAAAGCGAGTAGTTAGCTCACAAATTTCTCGGCCTAAAGCTCAGCCCACACTGGGGGAAATTCGAGCAGAAAACATGGACTTTACCCCAACCTCCTGCGATTTCCTCGAAAAATTTATAAAAAGTGAAATTCTAAGAAGATGGAAGTGTTTTTCTTGAGTCTGATTCTCTGGCCAAAAATATATTTTATTGGATGGAAACTATTGTTCCTCTAATGCCTCATTTTCTTAATTGAATTGTTAAATATTTTTCTCCATTTATATTATGTACTTGAGTTTACTTGAGTTTCTATGTTTTTTGTTCTTCTTATTTTATTTCTTTAATTAAATCCAATACAAAAGTGATTTATTTCGCTCTATTTTTTTTAGAGGACTTTACCACGATTAAGTCTTCTCGTTTTCAGTTCACTTAAGTCTCAGTTTGCCTTTTTGGTTCTTTGTATTAATTTCGTGAATTATTTGTATTTTGGTTTAGTTTTCCAATTTTATTGTAAGCCTGCATCTGCTCAAGTGTCTCGCAAATAGTTTATAGTAGACCAAGTACCAGGGCATGAGTGTGTGTAGTATTACGCTAGAGCTAGATCAGAGCTAGGAGAACCATAGCTTAAAGGACAGTAGGATCTGCATCTCTCATTGGTATTTTATAGACTTCAATTATATCAGGACTTCAGCAAGCTTAAGCTGTCAGTAATAACTGTGGTGACTTTCTCCTGCTAAGAATTCGAAAGAACTAAAACAGTCCTTAAAGCATGAACCATAATTTAATTACCAAAGCCATTAGGGATTCACTTTCAAATGGCATTTCCTGTAAGATGACTTAACTCTTGGACCCTGTGTTTTATTTATTGAAGATAAATTAAATTGATTTATTGAAGAACCACAGACCGAACCGAACGCTACTTAGTCTTAGTACAGGCCACAGCAGAGTATGGCGAAAATGGCACTGAATCCGCAGACTGGACTCGTGTTGATTTGGATCATTTGCATTTTTGTACTGTCGTTGTCCTCAGTTCATTTGATTGAATTATGTAATTGCGATTGTTGTCTGTCTAATGGCTAAGTACACGCACACACACACGGCACCGACACTGATGAGAGCGCACGTACAACTGAACACGAATACGAGTGCACGTGCCATGCAAGCCCCCGGCCCCCAAAGAACCCCCATTTTCCGACCCTTGAACCCTTGAACCCTTGACCCCAAAGACCCCTAAGACCCCTAAGACCCTAGTGACCTCCCCCCCACAGAAAACACGATGTTTTGTGTACAGACATGTGTGTGAACCCCCCGAGCTGTCAGTAAAATGTGTGTCGCTAATCGAATTGTTACTCTTACCACCCCGCTTCCCCTTAAATTCTGCCCCATTACCTGCGGAACCACCTACTTCGTCGGTACACCAGGTACCAGAGACAGCAGCGCAAGGAGGGCCTGCTGCCCAATGCCGATAACCTGACCTTCTCGCCGTCGCGGATCAAGTGCCACCATCCCAAGTGTCCCAAGTACAGTAATCGCAAGCCGTCCAGCATTCAGGATCAGATGATTACCGTTATGGTCCCGCTCAACTCGGCCAGCAGCAACAACAACAACAATAACAACAACAGCAACAGCAATCACAATGGCCAGAACAACGGCGGCGCTGGCTCTGGCTCTGGGAATAACAATAACAACAGTGGGGCCAGCTGCACGACAGTGGCGCTGGTTAACGGTATCAATGGCAGTGCGGCCAGTGTGACCATGTCCTCGGCGCACCACCAGCAGCACTTGCAGCAGCAACAGCAGCAGCAGCAGCTACATTCCTCATCGGAAAACACAGAGCAGTCACTGGCCACCGACGGACTGCCACGGAGCTCCTCCCTGAAGAAATCCAACTCGGCCTCCACCTCGGCCCACCACCAGCTGAAGCCAGAGGGCAGTGCCGCCGAGCAGAAGACGATCCTACTCAAGTTCCCGCAGCAGGTGATCGACTCCGATCAGCTAATTGTGAGTATCCCCCGACCATGTACACGAGAGAGAATCAATCAATATATCAATCAGAACCCAGATCCACTCAATGGAACACCCACCCAAGCGATTCGAAACCAAAACCAAACAGTAAAGATAAACAGCCACAGAAATACCGATCAAAAATATATATATTTGTATATTTCCAAATTCCCCAAAAGACAAAAAACAAAACCACCCTTTGAGGCCACAACTCTCAAATGAATTACTGAAATAATAATAATAATCTTTCATATATCTGTTATATAAACCTCGCTAATTCTCATAGCTGCAGTTGGGAAATTTAGGCAAGGTACTGAACGAAACAAAAACACACAATAAAAATATACAATAAAATAGTATGTATAAATGCCAGCATCCTCCAGCATAATTTATGAAATTTATGAAATAGCGCCACGCAAGCTTCGGTGGCGCCGAAGTCTGAATGTCCTGCCAAAATCAGGACCCCTGACCTCCGGCCAGGGCATTCAGCCGGCGAACAAGTAACCAACCCTGCCAATTGCAATTCCCATAAAAACCAAAAAAAAAAAAAAGAAAAACACTTACAAATTGTAGATATAAACGATATGTTTGCATATTAAGTGCAGTTGGAATAGCTTTTTTTCGTTGTATGTATAGCGAATTGATTGTCCCATTGATAAATCCGTAGCCCATTGTTCCAGCCCATTGTCCCGCCGAAATGCCCATTAATTATTTATATCATTTCGTTTTGTTTGCGTATGTAAATGCCGTTTGAGGCCAGAGACAATACCTGCATATGTTCCCCATTAAAGCCCCCATAGGACATGGTTCTGTTGCCGCCCCGCTCCCTGAAAAAAGCCCGGCTAAATGTGGGCTTTTGAATGATTAAAATCTCCTGGGAATTGGGTTTCGAAACTGGGACCAAATAAGGGGTTAACGAAAGGGAATAGCTGAGTCAACACAATACTCTCCTACTTTAAACGAAATGTTCCTAAATAAATCATTATGAAAAGGCCCCAAAATGGGCATAATTTATGCAAATATTTATAAAGTCTTTGAAAATTATATTTTGGCTACAAAAACATTTATTTTTGGATCTTTAAATTAATATTTAAAATCATATCTAAGAAAGTTAAGTGAAGAAAGTCTGAAATGATTTATTTAAATGGAAGCTTTAGTCTCCAAGAAACTCCCTTCAAACCGACCCAAGTAATGTTATATTAAAACCCTTTTAGTCCTCCGATATAAGCTAGAGTTACTCACAGTAAAAGCTGGTATTTAGTTTCTAGACTCTGCGTGGAGCGTTATCCTTCATTTCATAACCCCCGTTGATACTTGGCGATCCCTCCACTGCCCACAATTGTAACCCTCCTCCAATTTGAATCCCTGTTCCATCATCAGAGCCACCCGTGCACCTCGGGCTTCCTCAGTCCGCCCACCTCGGCCAGTCGTCGTCCCTCGGTGATGTTCAACGAGTACGTGCTCTTGCACACGCCTCCCGCCCTCAGTGCGGACCCGGCGGTGACAGCGGTGGGCAGTGGCTCTGCCGCAACAACCACGGTCGCCACCGTTGCAGGAACGGCGGCAGCTGCAGCAGCAGCAGCAGCAGCGGCTGCAGCAGCGGCGGCAAGCACCGCCGGCGGGAGTAACAACAATCAGAATGGAGCCAGCGGCGGAGCAGTCACCGGGGGACCAAGCGCCAGCGGAACCACAGAGAAGACCAATATCTTCTCCACCGAGAAAATGACCCAGGCCGGCGATGGTAGCATCTGGCAGGTGAGTGGAGATCCCAAAGGTAAACCAAAGGATTAGTTTCAATAATAACTCCCTCTAACTCCCTTGCAGGTGAATCTACCGCAGACCATCGGCACCATCGCCAATCCCTATGCAGACTGCTCGGAGCTGGGCATTCATGATGCGATGACTTGCCAGGAGCTTCTGGCCTTCTCCGTGGCCTTCTCGGCGGCCCTGCCGACGGGCCAAAGTACCCTGGAGTCCTTTTACACATCCCTGGCCCGCTGCGATCCGCATACCGCCGAGGCCCTGAAGGCCCACCACAAGCCACGACCGCAGGGTGGCCTCAACCCGAACCAGAGCCAGACTCCGGCCAGCGCCGAAGGAGTGGAGGCCACAACTGGAACCGAACCCGCCCAGACCCTTGAGCCCGCGACCGTGTCGGCCGTTGTGGTGGGTCCCATACCCCCCGGCGAGACTCAGACCGGCAACCATCGGCGCAAGGAGCACCACCACCAGCAGTCGCATGGCTCGCACCACCATCACAACAATAACAACACCACCAGTCACAGCCGGAACACCGGAGGTCGCGGCCGGCCGGGGCACTCGCAGTCCCGTGGTCGTGACAGTCACGCCCCCACCGGTAACTATATGGAGGACTATGCCTGCTGCTACGATCTCTACCAGAACGCCCTGTCGCCGCTGGACGAGCGTGGACACCGCCAGAGATCGCCGACCACGCGATGCCTGATCGCGGTGTATCGGTGCTTGTCGCGGGTCTGCAGCTGGGTGCGACGCTACATCCGGCGGCTGGTGGAGCACAAATACTTCCAGCAGGGCATCCTGCTGGCCATCCTGATCAACACCCTGTCCATGGGCATTGAGTATCACAACCAGCCGCCGGAGCTGACCGCCATCGTGGAGACGAGCAATGTCGTCTTCTCCGGCATCTTTGCCGTGGAGATGCTGCTCAAGGTGGTGGCCGAGGGCCCGTTCCGGTACATAGCCAACGGGTTTAATGTCTTTGATGGCATCATTGTGATCTTAAGGTGAGTATTCCTCGGTTTCTGGAATTTCTGGTGATCCAATATCGATATTAACCCCATCGATTAACCCTCGCAGCGCCATTGAGATATGCCAAACGTTCATGGGCAACGGCACCGGCGGCGGTGGCTCCGGACTGTCCGTGCTAAGGACCTTCCGGCTGCTCCGCATCCTTAAGCTGGTCCGCTTCATGCCCAACCTGCGCCGCCAGCTCTTCGTGATGCTGCGCACCATGGACAACGTGGCCGTCTTCTTCTCCCTGCTCGTCCTCTTCATCTTCATCTTCAGGTGAGTTCGCCCACACCAACACGAACACACCACACTGACACCAACACGATACACCACACACACACATAGACAGACACGAGACAAAATAAGAATAAAGAAGAAAACAAAAAAAGAGAACACTCTCACAAACACACACAAACACACATGAAGAAGAATGCGGAGATAACAAAAGTAATCGATGAAAAGAAAGAATATTCTATATAATCAACAATCGATAGCCCACCAGTTATCGAGCGCGACCCTGCACAAAAAAAAAAAAACAAGAAAAACAACAAAGAAGAGTGACTAACCCATATAACCCGAGCCACAGAAACAGAAACAGTTCAGTTTCGTTAGCCCATAGCAGTCGTCTTATGTCTAACAGTTCCTAGCGCCTCACTAGCTGCTTCCCACATAGCTAAACGCCCCCCCTCCCCCAACTAACCCATCCCACCAACCCACCGATCCACCTTGTCCAGCCATTAGAGCATCAACTCATTATCCTCCCCGAATTGCCTTATAAAGTCATTATAACCATGAAGTTATTCCTAAAGCTTACAATTTATAAGGAATTTCTTAAAGGGCTTTCCTTTTGAATTTTCTAGATTGTTTACGAGTCGAAAAATAAATTAGTTCCACAAGGAGACTATCCCTCAGTTCCTAAGTCCTTAAATTTCAAACCAGATTCAAAATTGTTCTTAATGTAACTTCCAATTAAAGTCAAAAATTACAAAAAAGAGTTATAGTTTATCCTATGGAAAAAAAACCCACCCCAGACCGCCTCATATTCCCCCTTTCATGCCATAATCATACACACACCGACACGTATCTCTTGAGCCCCTGTCTCCAACCCCGAAATTCCCGTCCTTATTTATGTGATCCTTCGACACGATCGTTTCCACTACTTACTGTCCCATGCGTACCACTTGAGTATTGCCTATATATGAGTAAAGATTTGCCTAAATGTCTCTCTCTCTCTCTAACTCTAAGCGATCTCCTAAGCGATTTCTCTCTCACACACCTCTTATTCTTAATCTCTAACTCTTGATCTCTTTTTCATTTACTGTCTCTGAGTAACGTTTGGATAATATTGAAGAATCGTAGTTAGATGACGTTACTTGTTTGAGTAACTTTTTAAGCAATCGATCTCGTATCCGTACCAGCAAGAACCCTTATCACTTGATCTTGATCTCTCTCGCTATCTCTCTCTCTCTCTCCATAATTCCCCCCTCTCTCCCCGTTCCCGTTAACCCCTCTTTATGTCTCTCTCTAACCCCCAAAGTGCCCTAGTTGTCGTACACTTCCTCGCTCGTTCACTTTGCATTACTCTTTCGAACACACATTCGCTGACACGCTCACACACTCACACGCTGACACTGAGAAACACGGACAAATTGAGTGGACTTATGCTATACCTCTATCCCTCTCTATTGCCAAAAACACTCTGTTTCTATCACTTTCCCGCTCGGCTCACACTCGATTTGGTCTCAAATTTCAAGCACCGACCGTGTCGCTGCCTATCCTGATCAATTTTTGTGGAATTTGTTCTTTCCTTGGCTTTTCAAATCTCTTTCCAACACTCACTCTCTATCGCTGTCTCTCTCTCTCACTCTCGCTCTCTCTCTCTCTCTCTGTTTCGCTCTGTATCATGCTCATTTTGGTTAAGTTGAGTTCCACACAGACACCGCCACAACTACAGCAATAACAGCCACAGAAACAATTAGTTAGCTTAGTTAGTTAGCCAAAAACGCTTTATTCCATTTCAAATTAACTAAGTGTGTATCCTAGCTTCTTTTAGCGTTAACCAACACTGCCCACACTGACACACCGACACACTGAAAGCTCGGCTTGAAGGCTTTGCTGCTCGCAGCTTCTCACACGGACACGGCACACGCACACTCACCCCAAAGAGAAACACACACACACATACACACGACACTCGAAAGACAAAAGTATTTGGAAATAATTAAAATAAATATTATGAAAATACATTTAAATAAGAGATCGTACGCTTACTTATTGTGTAGTTGCAGTCGCTGCAGTTTGAAACATATATACCTCCTATATACCCATACTCTCTCTCTCTCTCTATCTATAACTCTATATATGCCTATAAATATATATGATATCTCGTAATTAAACTATGAATATCCAGTACAACAGCAACAACACACACACACATTAGCTAGCTAGCCTAGTTGGTAAAGTAAAGTAAACGTAATCGAGTTTGTGTAGTTAGAATAGCAACATAAACAGCAACAACAGCTAACAGCAAACAGCCACAACCCACATCCGACCAGACTCTATATATATAAGCTCCATATCACACGATATACACATATTAACAAGCGAATAATGAACCGATCGAACTGTAAACGGAGCTGAACACGCAAACGAAGCCAACGTCGCAACCGATAAACCAACTCGATAAATGCCCCAAATAAACTCGAAAGAGAAACCTAAAAAACAACCCTGAAAGTTGAAAACTGAAAACTGAAAACTGAAAACAAAAAACAGACCACAAAAAAAAAACAAAGCCAAGGACCAAATTTTTCCCATTAATCGCAGGCCTTCTCCTTGTAATGGGAACTGTACCCTTGTTTCGTTTCCATTCTGTTCCGTCGTCCGACACCAGTCCTTGTGAGCTTTGATCCTTGAAGGGATCTTACCATTACCATCTCTCCGAGTGTTTTATTTCCTTTTGCATTCGTTTGCCGCTCACCTCACTTACAAGAACACTTACTAGCTCTCTCTCTCTTTCTCTCTCTGCCTATCATTCACTCACACTCTGTCTCTTTCTTTCTTAACTATCTCTCTCTCTCTCTATTTCTATATTATGTCTCTCTCTCTCTCTCTCTCTCTTCTCTCTTTGTCACACTCCACACCAAATTTAAAAAAAAACCTGCTAAAACCAAACCTATAATAATCGAATAAAATGAAAACCGAAATATAAAATAAATACCTAAAAAAAAAAACTGTATGCCTAACACAACCCAAAAAAAAAATACCCCAAAAAACCAAAAACACAAAAATATATAAGAATATATCTTATAAAAAAAAATCGAAAAAAAAAACAAAACGAAAAACAATCAAACAACAAAAAAATCTATATATATCATATTATAAATCAACAAAACCAAACCATCACTTTAGTATACTCGGCATGAATCTGTTCGGATGTAAATTCTGCGAGAAAGTTAACGGAGAGATGATTTGCGATCGTAAGAATTTCGACAGCCTGCTCTGGGCGCTCGTCACAGTGTTCCAGGTAGACCCATTGCTATCAGCCTTATACCTTATGTAAACCTATATATATATATCTATACTACTACTACTACTACTCCTAATGTTACGCCATAATCTGCTACCTATATGATTACGATTAACTGTTCATGAAACGAAAATGAAAAAAAAAAAAAGATAAGCCCCAATGAACATTATGAATCCCCAAAAGAAATACGTTCCGATACGTTGAGCATTTTGCTTTATTCTTCCGTCTTCCGTCTTCATTTTCGTTTTGGATTCATGTTCTTTCGTTTTGTTTTGATTTCCGCTTCCGTTCCGATTCGATTAACCATTTGTTTTCCGCTTCAATCGATAACTGTCGTGACGTTCTATCGCTCTCTATTTTTCACTGTCGCTCTCGCTCTCTGTCTCTGTCTGTCTGTCTAACCATATATATGTGTGTGTGGGAGTGATTCAATGATCACTCACACACACACAAGCTTATGATTTTATGATTTGTTATCGATATGAATTTCGATTGCCAGACGTCGAGATCGCCGCTAGCCAGCCGTCTCGCTCGCTCGCACTAATTTGTGGTGTGTCCTTAATTGTTCTTCATTTCGTTCGATTTCGATTCCGATTACGACTCTTGATTTGGCATGCATGCGTTGACCGTCATGGTGATCGATTACCGATTGCCGATGGCCGATTACCGATTACCAATTGCCGTTGCCTAACCATGTTAGTGTTCGTAGCATTAGCCTTATCGTTGGCAATACCGTTGCCGTTCCCGTTATCGTTACTGTTATCGAGTTCCTTAGCAAGCAGCGCGCATCCGCATGTCGTTCGTTTACGGAGTAATCGTCTGAGAATGTGAATATATATGAGTATGTAGAGCGGGTGCTGCAGCAGCCAGCCTCGCGCCAGCCATGTCCATAAGCTCCATGAATGTGTGTATGAATTTGTGTGATGTACATTGCACCAGGTAAGCATTTCCGTTCGAGTTTGTTGCGCCCTGCATGATCGATCCACTGTACATATGTATATCTCTATATCTATATATCTGTAGCGCTCTGTTTCTGCATCCAGCATCTGCCTCGACTCGAACACTGCGCATACACCTCTCGAAAACACACTGTTTGTCACTCTCTTTTACTCTCTATCTCTCTCTCTCTCTCTGTCTGTATCATGTGCTCTCCTTATGCTTCGATTTTTGTCACACTCTTTGCTCTATGTCCTATGTCTAAGTATATATCTATCCTTAGTCCATATGCTATTCTAGACTCTAAGTTGTATAGAACTCCGCCCGAAAACCCTCTGAAAAGAGAACTCTCTCTGTCTCTGTCTCTTCCTCAAAACACACACACACACACACCTGACACACATAAACGTGCATAACCAACCAACCAACCGAATCCCACTGTAAACTAAGCCCCTCTGAACGCAGACCTCTGACCCCTGACCCTTGACCCCTGCTGACCCCTCTCTGACCCTGAGACCCAGGCACACGCACATCATATACGTACATGCCAGAACACATACAGATTCTCCGTCGTAGAGTCAGTTCCGAAAGGACCCAGGACCTTCTGTAAATTAACATAAAGTCCCTCCCTTTGAAGCTCTGTAAATATACGTAGATGCAAGCATTGAGGCCCCCCCCCTTACTCTGTATATAAGCAGACAGAACAGATCCTCCGAGAACAGCGTAGATCAGAAGATTCCCAGTCAAAAGATTCTACAGCAGATGAAGAACAGATATCGAGGGAGGTTCTCCCTGCCCCGCTCTCTGCCGAACCCTATTTACTATATGTACAGGGACCTCTTTAGCTCAACCCACTCGTTTATATCCTTATAAATATAAGAATCGCAACTATATACATAATATATATGAACCCAGCTCTCTCTCTATATCTATGAACCAGTTTATATAGCCATTAATGAACTATGATAACAGACACACATCTATGACTCTATAAATAAATACATATGTATACGGTATATATAAAACATATATATAAACCTGCAGCATACTCGGCATGTATCTGTTTGGCGGTAAGTTTTGTAAATTTTTGGACGAATCCGGACTCGAACGCGAGTGCACGTGTCCCGAAATAATCAGCCGGCATCCGCAATGCGAGTGCGATCGCAAACACTTCAACAACATTTTGTGGGCCACAGTCACAGTATTCCAAGTAAGAACAATTATACAGCAATAAACTACCAACCTGTCCCTGAAATCCACTCCAATCCAATCCCTCCAGGATCCCCTTGTACCTCCCCCGATACCCACTGTACCCCCCACTACTTTAGACAACAGCCACAACAATCGATACCTATAAAAACCAGTCTGAAAATCCTTGTGATTATGACAAAAGTATTTAACGATTTCTCACGTATAGCCACAAAAGTTCCCAGTTTCTGATCTCTTTGACCTCTTTGTTTGATTTCTTCACTTTCGTTGTCCTGATCCTAGCCTTATCTAAGTATTATCCAGTTGGTTGTATTCCTTGAGTTCTCTCTTGATCAGCTTTGTTTCGACTTTAATTTCGATTTTGTTTCGATTCTGATGCCACAGCAAATGTAGACGTAGAATAATCCAGACACACGCACTCCACAGTCACACCTCATGAACATGGGATGGATCCATAACCTGATACCCTATAAATAGAGCGAATAATCGATTTGCAGTTTGGCAGTACAGAATTTACTTTATTATATATTGCTATCGAAAAATTTTAGGTGCTTATCAAATCAGAGGAATCTTTAAGACAAAAGCAATAAATTTTTCGATAATATTATCGATGATTTGATTTCGTAAATTAAGTCAATAAGAAAATATATTTAAATGTTCCAAATTAACATTTATAATGTAGACGGAATATAAGATAAGGTATATAAAGTATAAAATACAGTTCGATAACAGCACCGATAAGTTCGATTGCTTACTGCCAAACATATCGCGGAAATGCAATGCAAATATCTGAGGCAACTGTACTCAGGGATTGCCACAGAGCCCTAGCACTCGGCTCACTCTCACATCTTCTGTTCTCTCTCCCCTCTACCTCTTTTCCCCTTTCGGTCTGTCTCTTTTCCGTCTCTTTCGCTCACACACACATACACTCACAACGCCGATGCTCCGAGTTTTGTTGCATGCTTTTTGGGATAATCTCACCTTACTCGCCTTTGGCTTTTGGCTTTCGGCTTTTCGAATCAATTTTCGAATCAGTTTCCAAATCAGTTCAGAACCCACACACACACCTCACCCACACACACACTCATTGAAAATGTATATATTTGATTTAAGTTTTCCGTTCGTTCGTTTGATTGTTTGATTGTTTGTTTGTTTGTTTGTTTGTTTGTTGATTCCGTTGGCTTGTTGAAAAGGAAACGAAAGTTTTTGATTTCTGAATTTGCTGCTGCCGCTGCTGCTGCTTAACCCCATATCTCTTGCTATCTTCCTCCGCCACCTAGAACACTTAAGCCATTTTAACCCATTTAATCAGTTTTACCCATTTGTTGCTAAGCAAGCTTATAAGCTATATAAAAAGCGTTACTTATACATATATATTTAAAGTTGCCTATGCGCAATACCAATGTACAGCCACAAAAGTTTAGAAACAAAAACGAAATCAACTTCATTTGCTTCTTTTATAAACCGCATTCGTACTGTATAGCAAAAGAAAAAACAAAAAAAAAACAATAATAAAACCGATAATAGAACAACTCCATTGGCACCCTTGTGTACAGAGAGAACAACTTAATGATAAAAATTTTACATTTTTTACAAATTCCTATGCAAGAGTTTTGTGCGCTTTTTTGCTCTTTGATTTAGTCCGGGAGCACTCGCCGCTTCTCGTAAATGATTTGCTCTTGGCTTTGCTTCTAGCGTGTATATGTTCTTAGTCCTGATTTCGATTCGATTCGGTTCAGTTTTGAGTTTTGTGTTCGTCCTTCGTATGTCACACCACGAATTATTGTTTGTGCCGCCGGGCTGTCCCGAGGAATAAGACCAGCTTGATCTGACCACCTCTATCTTCAGACTGTCTCTATATCTAAGGGGATGTTCCTAATATTTTAATTTGAACTTCAATTTCCTTAAATTAAACCTAAAAGATATATTGAAAAAGAAGACCAGGAACCCCTTTAATGATTTTTATTTGTGGAACTCTGCTTGGCTTGAGCAATCTCACCACCTGTCAGGATTACTTAGTCCTCCAAGGATATATGTTTTATGTTACGCTTTATTTATTTACGTATGCGCCTGAGTTAACCGACTTTCCTTCGATGTGGAAACCGAAAGTGATCACAAAGCTAGTGTTCCCTTATCACCCTATAATGCATATAAGTACGGCTATCCGACACGATGCGATACTCATATGTGACTGCCTATATATATATGCAATATAACACCGTTTGCCGTTTCTCTCTGTCTCTCGCTCACTCTCTCTCTCTCTCTCTCTCTGTCTGTCTTTTGGCATATTTCGTGTTTCGTATCTAATTGCCTTACTTACTTGCTTTCCTTACGTTTCTTTACTTTACTTGCCACAACCGCCACAACGACATAATTACAAAATTTGTTTATTCGTATTTCGTTCTTTTTTTCTTTCGCTTCTTTCGATATATATATCGATATCGATATCGCGCTATCGATAACATATATATCCATGCGTATGTACGTTATATCTGCACCACGTTTGCCGCCCGCCACTGCAACCGCCACCGATCAACAACAACAACAACTACAACTCGATATCCAACCTCCAAAAACTCCAACAAAACTCCAACAAAAATCAACAACAAATC
>JAEIIF010030255.1:0-61747 GCA_018874455.1 Drosophila trapezifrons
AAAGAACCGTTCCCAGAACCGTTCTTAATCACAACACGTTCTACAAAGTCCGACTGGGTAGATACGGCACAGTGAGCCAGTTTTTCGTTTCACATGCGAACGAACGCACAAAACGAGCACACACACCACCACAGGTCCCCCGAAAACGAAGGGACCCGATGATAAAGTCGATGTTCCAGGCCGGAGATACACTTGTATCGTTCGGCCCCCTCGCCTTGTCATCGTCAATGTTATTTTTGTTGCTTCCTACTCGTCGTCCGCCCTGGCTCTGCCGCTGCCTTCGTGTGCCGCCACTCGTGCGCGTACGAGTATATGTGTGTCAGTCAGTCACTGGCCGAGTTCCTTCGTGTGTCCGTGTGTGTAGATACGCAGATACCTACAAAGCCATCCAATATCCACTGGCATATACTGGCAGCCCAGGCGAGTTCAATGCGCGGCCAGGACGAGGGCTGAGCTCTGTTTACATTTCCCCTTCGGAGCCGCCGCCTCGCTCCTCCTTCCCTTCGCTCGTTGGCGTGCTGCGGGAAATTGTGTCGCCCGCTTATTTATTATGGAAATGCAACTTTGATTTCACTCGGCATTTGTCCTGCTTCCATTGTTTGCACTCGCATTAGGCAGCTTGTTAAGTCCTGTGTCCTTTAGCGGGTGTGCTTGTGTGTGCGCTAGGTCCTGTGTGTGTGTGTGTGCGACACGACACGAAGGAAACTAAAAACTAGGGCAGTGTGTTTCCGTTTCAACGACATGCCGCAGGCAAAAGGACGAGGCCCCAGGACAGCGAAGCCCCGCTAACTTGTACAGTCAACGAGCATTGAATAACTTAAAACAATGTTTTTTTCTAAGTAATAGCTTCTTAAATCGAAGCCAGCCGAAGTCTCACAATGTGAGACGCAATATTTTAAAATTGCCTAGGATTCGGTTCCACATTGCGTATGCTTAACCAAAATCCATGTGCGACGTTGGCTGGTTAGGAAAAAGCTTTCCCCCTCGACCATTTTCGGAATCACTCTCAGGCGCAGAAGCCTAACCGCAACCAGAATAAGAGAGAGAGTTCTCAGAGACAGCGAGAACAGAGAATTGGGAGAAAGAAACACAAAGAGAGAGGGAAAGAGCTGGGCTTCTCAGCTGCTGATTTTGCTTTGAAGTTTGCTTCGCGTCTTTATTTATTTATTTATTTATTTACTGGGCCGCCTTGGTTTTTCTGCAGTATTTTCTAGAAAAAGGAACAAGAAAAATATAAATAAAATTAAATATTTAAAAGTTTCATCTATTTTAATGTGAATTTACGTGGAAAATGTAAATTAAAGCCAACAGCGGCAGCAGCCCCAAAAAATAAAAACCAAATACAAATATATAAGTATTTTAAAAGCCTTTAATAACATTGACAAATGTCGTCGGTCGTAAAGAAATTAAAATGAAAATAATGATGACAGCAGCATAACTAAAAAAAAAAATATAATTAATTACCCCCGCCGGTCGCCGGTGCGGTGCCAATTTAAATAATATTTAACATATCGCTCGACCCGCCTATAAATCTCTTGCAGCTTAACACATTCGAGAAATTTTGAAGGAAACATGAGGAGCAGTGTGACTAAACGGAATTTCTAATCTAATTAAGTTCAAACTCAACTTTAACTTTATCTACAAATTCAAATTCAAATTCAAAAGCAAACTATCGATCAAAATTACAAAGAAATTACAAAGCAAACAAAACACAACCCAAAACGCACAATGAAACTGATAACGCCCGTATAAACACCATGCAAGTGAGCTCTGAATTTCGAGAGGCAACTATGAAATAAGCGGGAAAAAGCCCCAACAGCGACAAAGGAAAACGCAAGCCAGAAGATTTCCCCTTGCCACGTGCAACAGCAGCTGCAACAACCACAAATCGTCTACACATTCATGTGCGATTTGAGCGTGTGAATGTTGGCAGCCCTGGAGCCCTGCCTCGGTGGTTTAGCCAGTACTAGGTGAGTAGTCCCGTCCGCCCGCCAGTAGTTTGCTCACACACACATCCGCCAAGCCACCAAGTCCGCACACAAGTCCGACACAATTACCACAGCCAAACCTCACCGAGGCACCCACACTTTTCCGTAAGGAAAGCGAATATGAAAACGGATAGCCGGCGGAAAACAATCACAACTTCCACTTCCACGACAACAACCACGACAGCCACAACGCGTCCATCGACAACAGCCACACTGAGGGGTCGTCATCCTCATCCTTGCATCGGAAAAGCGATCCATCAAACATGGCCAGCTGGTGTCCGAATTGTCACGAACTGCCACCGTTCTATCCGCCCATCACGCCAAAGGTAAAGCCCTTGATGTCTTACGTGAATCCCAAAAAATACTCGTAAATACGCCGCGCTTGCGAAGAGGCAATCAGATCGTAGCACTCACGTCCTACCAAGGGTCATGTTATCTATGTCATGGCTATAGCTGCAGCTAGCCTGTCAATCAATCAATCAATCAATCGAGCTATCGACTGCGCCTTATCACCTCGTTTTGCATATAGAAAACATATTCAGTGATCTTTGTCATTGGGGTTTGCCCTATCCTTATCAATTTGTTTTGCATTTAGAGCTCATTTCAATGATCTTTGGATTTTTGAGACATAAACAAGCCCATGAACGTATTTTCTATGTAAATTAATTAGTTAGTTGTAAATAAATACATCAGAAAATGCTACTAAAAGTATTAGAATTTCATTGAAATCATATAAAGATATTCCACACTAAATATCTCTTAATATAAGTGACTATGCCAGCTCACGCTCATAGCTCTTTATAAAGATTTGCATTTCCAGATCAAATTCCACTTATTTTTGACAATTTTAAATGTATATAATATTTATAAGTGTATGTATTTCGGATATATTATAAAATATAAAGATTTCGGTGTATATATATATTATTCATCTACGATATGTGTCTTCTTAACCTTCCTTATTGGTTCTTTTTCCACTTTAAGACAGTACATCCAGTCTATTGTCAGCAAAAAGATTTATTAAGTTGCTGAAAACTAAAAACTCATAAGCAGAAATGTGATTTCCCTAAAAGGACTGACTCACATTTTGTAAACCAGAGATAGTGTTACTTTAAACATTATTTATCAATAAGTTGTAAATCTATTAAGTTCTCTTTACACCTCTTATACATATTACCCATATAATGTTGCTGCGGCTTACACTGCCCCCTAAGCCGTCTTACTATTCATTTCGAATTCGTTTCACTTCATTTAATAAATGGGATTTCCATCACTTGGCGCCCGTCCATTCATCCAGCGGTTCACCCCTTCGCAATGGCTCGCGTGACCTTTGAAAATGTGGCACACAGAACACAGAGCACCGACCATTGGACACGGCACTCACTCACTGACCGACCAAGTGCAGCCTAAGCCCTCTGGCCTTGGCCAATGTCCAACGGGGCGGCCAGCCGGTGGTGGCCGGCAATCAACGGACCCAATCAGCGGGCCAAGTGCTGGCCATAAATTGCTCAAAAAGTCGAAGGGTATTTGTCAGCTTCGTCAGTTGTCAGCTCTCTGGGTTCGTCTCCGTGTCCGTCTCCGTCTCCGTCTCTGCCACCGTCTTTGTGTCTTGTTCTCTTCGAGCGTTTCGCTTTGACGGACATGCGTCAAGATAGGGCTGGTCAGGGGCTCGCCCACGCCCCCAAAATCGATAGTTCGCAATGTAAATTATTATCAAGCCACTGCCTGCGCCGGCGGTGACTGTCGTGTGACTTCATCCGTTAGATTGGTGTCCGCCCCGACCTCCCAACCTGATCCCGCCAGAATGACAGCGAAATCGGCCTGGCGGCATAATTTATATCTTTCGCTATCGCATTCATTAGTCGCCGCCGCCTGTCCCTGCTGACTTGGCCCAGCAGTAGTATCTTTGGGCCAGCTAAGGCGACTTGGTCGACTAAAAGCCATCCACCAGTCTCGGGTCTCGGGGCCCAGTTCCAAGTTATAAATAATTCATTCATTCAACGCCGGCCACTGCATTTTCGCTTGGATCGATGAAAGCGCTGGGAAATTAATCCAAACACAGAAACAGGCAAGAGCCGTGTAATTTTAAGGAAACGTGCTTGTGGGTTTATTCAAATGAAACCCGATGCCACTCTAAAATTCTGGCCAATTTCGTTAGTGCATTTACTTTTGCGTTTTCAAAACAACAAATTAAGGGCCAGTTGTGCAAACATAATTGACTTAATGGGCACCGTATTTATTTTATCCTTAAAGAGCTTATAATTTGTCGAGAGGTTATAGATAGGGTTGATTATTGAGGGATATATTTTAAAATCCTTTAAAAGGAAACTTTAAATTGTAAACCCTTCTTTTTTTAATATTCCATCACGTTTCGTTGGTAAATAAGCATTATAATTTCAAGAGAAACCTCTAAAACTTCAAAAATATTGCGTATACGCAACTTTAAGCTGAAAGGTAAACTAAAATAGGATTCAAAACGTAAATGTTGATAAATTTTATTATTATAAAAACCCTTTCACTTATAATTCCTTTTTAAATATAACACCTTAAATATTGCGCATTCGCCACGGCATCACATGAATTCAAGGTGAATCCTGCTTAAAAATACTCAACAAAATTTAATTGAATAACAATTTCTCTCTTCTTCTCTATTTATAATTGCGTAAATGCAATGAAGCGGAGAACCTAACCGCCCAAGCATCGCAAAAAAAGATATAAGAGAAAAAAGAAACTGAAATGAAAACTATAAATAAAGTGCACGCCGTTGGCTTATAATGATGATGTTGATGGGAATGGAGATGAGGATGAGGATGGTAATGGGGATGCGGATTCGGATTCGGGTTCGGGTTCGGGGGGGGAATGCAGGGGATGCCAACGTGATGCGAGGGCCGAGGGATGATGAGCAATTATGGCTAGTGGAAATAGTGGCATGTGCAAACAAACTGGGCCAACTTGTTACCACGGCTGCCCCCGCAGGAAATAGCAAACAAAGCGCGTAAATTATGAAACGACAGCTAACTGGCGGCGGCATGGCGTGACTCGCCCGAGTTAACTGTAGCAGTAACCGTTAACCTTCCACCTTTCCCACCCACCCACTAACAGCCACCACGTCCCCCCTCGTGGGGCGAGTGTTGCCCGGGGACCGTGGGGTCACACAAAAAGGAATGCAAAAAGTGTGTGTATAGGCGCACGGCACAAAACGAGAAACGAGAGACAAAACAGAAATGTATAGAAGCGAACTCATAATTTATTTATTTATATTCGGCCTGCCGTTGTTTTTCTTGTTGTAACAATAATTCATTGTTGGCAACACACACACACTCACATGCAGAAAGTTCTTTAATATGCTGGCTGCCCTTGCCAAGGGTACTGTCAACAAATGCATCATCCTGGATTGCTCATGAGGTCGATTCTTTAAATTAAATAAATTATAACAAAATGACTTAAAAGGTCCAACATTATTTAAGTATATAATATTGGATTTAGTAACAATATTAAAGAAGAATCAAATACATAATAAGTTAAAGATTAAGGAACAAAATCCAAAAACAAGACGTGATAAAGCTTACTGGTACTTACATTTCCTTAAAAGGCATGTTGCATGTTTATTGGAGGTGCCAAAGAAATCTCTATGAAATCTTTTTGGAAATCCACCTTAACAGTGTCCAAAAGAATGCTACAAAATATAACATCTAATAAATACAAAAATTGCTTAGGATTTCCTTTAAATCTCTTTTGAAATCGATCGAAAAGAAGTCAATAAGTGTGCTACAAAATGTAAATTCTCATGAAAAATGTCTTGCATACTTTTAGACAGTTAAAAAAAGGATTTCTTTAACATAAAGATATCTGTGGAACCTCTCAATATTTCATTTTGCTAAAGTATTTATGGAAAATCTTTCTAAATACTCGCAAAAAAGAGGCATGTAAATAATTTATAAAAATGCAATACTCTCTGCACTTAATTCTACACAAATCCTTGAAATCCGTGCCGTGTATAACATTAGTAATGACCCCCCAGTTAGGGTATATCCTCTTTATTCCAATACCCAATTCAATTTTCTTTGTCTTCGCGCTGCCTTTTAATTAAATTCAAGTTTGTCGCCTGCCCTGACACTTTTGGCGGTCAGCTGAAGAGCCGTATTCCCGTAGAGCCGTCGAGTCGCAATCTGCAATCCGCCGGAGAGCGAGAGACATGGCGAGCGGCCCGGAGAGTGGGTGAGCTAGGCAGAGCGAGAGAGCGAGTCGGGGGCCCCGGCAGGAGATATAGATAGAAGTGCCAAGAGCCCGCGGCCGTAAACGTTGGAACCGTCGTCGACGGAGCAATTGGAAAACGGCTCGTTCAGTTGGTGGACGCCAGTTGTGCGGTTCGCTCGGTGCCTCCTTTTTTCACTCAGCTCGATTCCGGCTCGCGTGCGTGCCTGGCCGCGTCGTGTGTGACATCCACCATTATATAGAATAATATATTCGGTATCCATATATACACCGCGCGGGACGCGTTCCCTCACCCGTATCCGTATCCATCTCCGTGCAAATTGCAAACACACATGCGTATGTGCAGTGATTCACCGAGTGCGTTGGCCTCTCTGGCTGTGAATTGTCCCCAGTTCGAGTTCCACAAGTCCCCAGTGAATGCAGGCGACAATAACACCTTGAGTGGCCAGATCGGCCATAGATATAGATCGGAACCAGGCCCATGCCCAGTGTAGATGGCCTTTGGCCGGTGTTATGAGAATTTTTGTCGTCGTCGTAGCCCGTGTCGCTGTGCGTGTGTCGGCGGAGGAGATCACTTTAAAAATAACAGATTTGTTTGATGCTATTTATAAAAGGCGGGCCAAGTTTTCGTTCCGTTTCGCATTGTGAGGCTCTTGGCACTTGGCTTGTGGCGTTCAGCTTTCGGTCTTTCGGATACACCAGCGTCCCAGTGTCCCTACTCTCTCGGGGCTCGGTACGCGGTACTCGCATGCACTTGAATATCCATCCCGACAAGTGAATATATCGCGGCATTATTATTAATTCGACGACGTGTGTGTGTCAGTGGCGCAATGTAAACAGCCAAAATGTCGAGCGATTTGATCGGCACCAATTTCAGCAGCACATTGACAAATGTAAGGAGGATGCATTCAGTATCTAATGCATATATACTCTATAGCCCCTCTAAAATTGTGTGAAAAATACATTTTAATGAGTTTAATCGCATATCTTTGGCCAAAACATTTTTATATAAGAACTGGGCTAAGTTTCAATCAAATTAAATTGATATTTGACTTTTATTCTATGATTGTTGAGACTAAAAGGCTTGGCTTTCAGATTGCGTTGTTTATGTATTATTTTACCTAATAAAAATTATAAATAAAAATGCATTCAAGTATTCGTTTTTGTTGTTTAGAAATAACAACTTTTGCGGCCAAATAAACTTAAGACTTTTATTTATGAACTCATTTGGCGCTAAGACCTTCATAGTGGCACCCTTGGTCGGGCACATTTTTTGTTTACATTTGCCAGCGTCGCCAAGATGAGAAATATTCTATAGACTATATAGTATAGATATATATTTTTCTGTAGCGAGCAAGTGTGCCTCCTCCGTGTATATAGAAGAGGCATTCCGTCGAGATCCTAAATGTCAAGTGTATGACGTAAACATTGTTTCCGCCAGTTATTTGTACATATTAACGTATTGATTTATGCCAGGTTCGGTCAACAAATTGCCAAATATCAAATAGCTAATTGGTTACTTTGATCTCCCGATCTTTTGCAGGGGATGTCGGGGTGTGACCAAAGCACTGTCGAATCATTGGCCGACGATCCAACAGATTCACCATTCGACGCCGATGATTGTCTCAAGGTGCGCAAGTACTGGTGCTTTCTGCTGTCCAGCATCTTTACATTCCTTGCTGGCCTGCTCGTGGTGCTGCTATGGCGCGCCTTCGCCTTCATCTGCTGCCGCAAGGAGCCGGACCTGGGGCCCAACGACCCCAAGCAGAAGGAGCAGAAGGCCTCCCGCAACAAACAGGAGTTCGAGGGCACCTTTATGACAGAAGCGAAAGACTGGGCTGGGGAGCTTATCTCGGGTCAAACAACAACTGGTCGAATTTTGGTAAGTACCCATTGGCCATTGGCCATTTACCCATTTACTACTCACCATTTACCATCCATCATTTATGAATTTCTTTTGTTTGGGTCACTGGGTCCCTTTGACCGCGCATATGGTGGGATTACGACACTGAAAATAAAATTAGAGTCCTCATAAATATTGAAAGGTTTAATAAAAAGTATATTTTTCTAAATTATTAAAGGTTATTAATGCGAAAAATAAGAGTATTTTATCAACATTTATTTATTTATTCGAATGAAACTAATCTATTTATTATTCACCAAAAAATTCCTATACTTTCCTTCCTTCAGTTTTTAGTAAACTATTACTTTTCCAAGTGCCAGCCAAGTCCAATGAATTATTCAAAGATCTGCTGGAATTATGGCTGGTCATACAGGCAAACACAACGTCGACGTGTCCTTGTCCCTGGCTGCAGCTGCGAAAGTTCACCAGAAGCCAGGCGAGTGCTTTGGTATTGCATTTGGCCAAGTTGTGAGCCACATTTCCCGGCTCCCACTTGCGTGTACAATTTGTTTGCGATTTCTGAATTCGGGCGACCATTTCGTGTCAACAGCGGAAGCAGCAAAGTAAATGTGCCATTTCCATGTACAATAAATACATGAGCACAAATTGACTGGAGAGGCATGGGTGGTCTTTTCCATTACACTGTGCCTCTGCGTAGGAATTAACTTCAATGGTTCCGTGGTTGCCCTACCAGACCGATTCGAATCAGTGGTTTGTCCAAATATTACGCATACGTCATGGCGTACCGCCCTCCATCCATTACGGCGAGTTAGTTAATTACTCAAGCTGGCTTGGGGCCTATTTAGTGGGTCTTATTGGGGCACTGTGGGTAATGCCTTCGATAAGCATTTCTTGATTTGAAGTTGCCGCCACTTTGGACGCGAGCTTATCGGCTGTGGATATTTGCATGTGTCTGGGAAAATGTTCTTGGGAAAGCGCTTCACAAACATGTAAATCCTCTGCTGATGTGTCGCAAATAAGTTGGGTAGAGCGTGCACAGAGAGAAAAATCCTTTTTTTAGTTTTTATTAGAGTATAAAGGTAATCAGATTGATATCTAACTTTGAATAGAATGTTCTGACAGACTTATTATAAATACATTGCTCTTTGAAAATGATTTGGAAATTGCTTTAAGGATTACATTGTTTTGTATTACATTTTTCAAGGTTTTATATGCAATATTCCAGAAGTAATCTTTCTCATTTCTATGGGAAATACCATATTATAATGTATTAAATTATTTTTACCTTCGAAAAATATATCTTTTCATGCCAAAGTCGAATAATCCATACTCTCTGTGCACTAATCCTTAGTTACAACTAAAGTTTGATTGCCAGCTGGTAGGCCAAGGCAAAAAGCAATCTTCGACAGTGAAGGACACACTGCTTCTGTCCCGCAGTGCGACAGGCTCTGGCCGATTGCAAGGGGTCAAGTGTGGAGAGTCCATCCTTGGACCACGCACTATCCCGATCCCCGCCTGACAGTTCAAAGCTGCTGCCTCCTTGTCACGGGGACAATGGCAGGCACACAATTGCACAGCGGTCGAGCAGGACTATTGCCATGTTCACAAGGGGAAAGGCGGCGACACCCAGTTTTCCGCCACACGCCGCGTGCGTCCGGACCCTGCGTCTGGCAGGCGAGGCACATTTATCGATAGTTTCGCTGGCGGTCTTCCCTCTGCCGAGCTAATAACGGGAAAAGGGATCCAAGAAATGATGTATGCATATGTTTTGGGCGTGTGGGTGTGTGTGTGGGTGGCCAAGGAACCACAACAAATAACAGTAAATAATATGGTAAATGCCAGGATAGCAGCCGCTTAAAAGGAAATGCCACCAGCAGGAAAATCGATGGAACAGCGCGCACATCCCCACTCCCATTCCCATTTCCATTTCCACTTTCACCCTTGGCGGGTAGATTGTGAATGTTTATTACCAGGCCTAGAGTAGCTACTAGCTGGTTTTCTTCTTTTTTCGGTGTGCCTTCTATATTTGTAGTCCTGCGCCAGGCTTTGGCAGCCAATTGGCTCCGCTGTTTGGCAGACAGCGTCGAGTTGCCTAGCTGGGCTGCAGCTGTTTCGGCAAGTCCTTTGGCCCATTCGTGCGGCGCCCCCTTTCCGTGTCCTGTGCCTGCTCCTACGGCTGTGCCTGTGTGCTTTATCCTTGTTGTTGGCAAAATAAATGGCTTGCCATTTGGATATTACACAATTCCTGCCTGCTGTTCCCGCCGCTCTGTTTTTGGGGCCACTTTTATTTTCACTTTCACTGGCAATGCTCTCTGGTTTATCATTTGATTTCCCTCTGCGGCTGCTTTTTGCTTTGATTTTATTGAACTTTCTTTACCATCTCTGGTGTTTCGCCACAACTCTAAGCGGATTAAAGCCCTGCTGCTGGCACTAATTGGCTTTGGAATCCGCGTCGCCACTCCAATGCGGAAGTCGGCTGCAACGGCTTAAAGCCAACACTTATGGCCACAACGCCCACATCCGACTGCACTTGGTCACGCCATGGAAAAGCTGAAAACCCAGTAAAAGAGTTTTTCCATCTGCTCATAAAATGATATTTAAATTTTAAGTGAAGACGCCAGAAATGGAGTAACATTTATAAGTGTTTTTCCCCCACACTTACCGGAATAATAGTCAGTGTTAATAGGGAACAGGTTATGTTTTTTTTGTAATAAGAAATATACTCATAAAGTGAGCTTTGTGACTTAACCATATAGGAAAAAATAGGAAGGTATATCGAATATTTTCAGAGCTAAACAACTTTTTATGTGCCTTTAGTTTTTTCAGTTTTTCTCAGCGCTAATTAACCCACTCAAGTTTACCATTTTTAAGATTTTACCAAGCACAGGAGGTCATAGGAAATGAACATTTTTCAAAGAACTATAAACCCATTTCATTATTTTTTAATATCTCAATTTTTTTTGCTGTGCACTTGAGGCCAATAAACTGACGGCTGCCTTGCGGGCTCTTAAATTGATTGACCTATTCGCAGCATTATGGCCAGAACAAATCATTGCGGAGCTGCCTGAAGAGGGGCCAACAAATCGAATTGAAAATGTTATGAGTGGGACACGTGTTTTCCCGCGCGGTGACCCAGATTTCCAGGTTCGCGCTGATGCAATTTGGTGGCAGCGGGGCTTAAGTGTTTTCTTCTTACCAAGAAAAACTCTGCTTCTCTGCTGAGTGATTGACCCAGTTTTCACGCTTTCCAGCAACTTCATTGGTCGCAGGCAAGGGGCGGAAATCTCCGCACAGAGTGAAAGTGTAGACGTCAGAAAAGGTTGTCGCCATATTGAAATGGAGCCTGCATTTATTACCTCCGCCTGCCTCCCTGTATCCTTTGACCTGTCTGTGACGTCAGATGTTCCCGGGACGTGGGGCTTCATTAGGTCTCCGTCTCGGTTTCGTGGGGATCAAGGCGGCTAATGAAAATGTCAGTTGCCTGACACCACATGACGTATACGCAATCCCAGCGACGTTGCGAACTCTTTGCAATTTACTTGGAAATTCTTGTCTGGCTTCTGATATTAGCAAAGTTTCTTCGCTGCCCAAAAACTTTATTGCGCAACTAACAACTTTCTAAGGGGACTCTAGGGGAGGGGTGTGTGTAATTTGCATGCCAACAAAAGGCCGCAGCGCAAGAATAATGAGTAACCAGCCAGCCCGGGCCAAGACATTTCAATTTATGGCCCTAAGTAAATAGCTTGCGTGCCTGTCCCGTGCCAAATTTAGTTTTTCTCTAGCTCTCTCCTCTCGGGCTCTTCGCTTGCGATTATCCAAGTAATTACGAAACGATAGCACACCAGCGATTACAATTACATTGGCATTAAGTACATATAACCAGAATGTATACAGTTGGATGCAAAATAATAGCAATAATAGCCATAGCATAAAGGCAAAAATTAATGATGTATTGGCATCATTGGGGTATGTTTTTTGTTATAGAAAAATGTAGAAGGCACTTATTTGTTTCTAAAATGATAAAGGCGTAACTAAGTTAAAGAATTAACATAAAACTGGATTTAAAATAATGTATCCTATAGGAAAAGACCTTTTAAAATCAAAAACAAATTCATTTATTCCTAGATTTTGTTTTATTATAATAAAATAATACAAAAATCTTTGCTTTCTGTCACATAGATCTTTGCCAAATATTTCTACATATTAATAATACTTTTAAAATATATTTATAACCAATATATAGTATACGCAAATGCTTTGCCTAATTATAAACAATAGAAGTATTTTTTTTTAAACAAGTTTTTATATTTTAACCACAACTGTTTAAGACCTGCGGCTAAGTGCAGCCGGCTGAAGTTGAACTACCTCGATTGGCCGCACATGAACGTGTTGTTTGTTGGCAAGCAGCCCTGACATTTAAGCAGGTCACCACCCAGGATCCTTATTCTCATCCTCGCACCCTCCGCGGTTGCATTTCAATGGCCGGTCGGTCGCATCCAAAATTACCTTGTAAAACTTTCATGACTGCCGCAGATTTATCAACGGGGCGCCTCGACTAATTGCCCAGCAGCCGCGCGTTTTCCGTCCGGATGAGGCAAATGATCCGTGGCAAGAGTCCGAGTTCGAGTCCGGAGTCCGAGGTCCGTGGTCTCTGCCAAAGTGTGCAATTAAAAATGCACATTACTGCGGTTTCCTCTTTCTCTCTCTCTGGCGCAGGGACAATTTCCGATTATCCTTTCTCCTGCTGGCGGCGGCCTTTTCCTTTTTCCAATTTATTTTCCTTTTCGGGAGTGGGAGGGAGGCTGCGAGTTCAATGGAGCGTTCGAATGTGGTTGTCATCTGACAAGGCCGTGATTTATGGAATTGAATTGTAGCAGCTGCTCCGATTGGGTGGCTCTTGTGTGTATTGTTCATGGGTTTATTTCATAACAGCCAATGAATTTATGAGTCACGAAATGAACTTCACGCGGCCTTTAAACATAATAACTGCTGCTACATTTCTGGAACATATTTCATGAATTTTAAATGGGGGGAAAATCAATAGAAGGTAGATTTTGGGAATATTTCCCAATATGGGAAATTAAATGTTAAAAAGGGTCTTTGGTTAGGTATATTCATTGTGCAAGTTGCACTTATCGAATTGTATTTTTATTCGGATTCATGGATGCTTATTAATTGATAGAACTGACAAGGGATACATGAACATAAATAATATGTTGACCTAAGCTGATTTTCTGATTTCTCGTCTTGTATACTCGTCATCTGTACTCGCCATCTATTGTTGTCGACTTTACTCGTCATCTATACTCGTCACCTATATGTAGGTGTCGTTTTTACTGTTAATTCATCTTCACTTATCGTCTTTACTCGATGTTTGCCGTCGTCTTTACTCGTCGTATTGATCGATGATTGCTCGTCGTCTTTGCTCGTCGTATTGATCGATGTTTGCCCGTCCTCTTTACTCGTCGTATTAAGTTGTCGAGCTTTACTCGTCGTATTTAATTATATTGGGTATTAAATTGATTTAGATTAAACATTCAGACATCTCACATTTTACTATACCCTGTAATTCTTTGGAAATACAAACTAATAAAAAAAAAAAACGTTCTCTTTCTCCTACAGGTCGTACTCGTATTTATACTCAGCATCGCATCCCTCATTATATACTTTGTTGATGCATCTAGCGAAGAAGTCGAAAGATGCCAAAAGTGGAGTAATAACATTACTCAACAGATCGATCTCGCATTCAATATATTTTTTATGGTTTACTTTTTTATACGAGTAAGTTGCACACTGCCAGAGACAGACAGACGCACACACTGAGTTGATTTAACAATTATTTGAATCAATTGGAGTTGGAGCGATGATTTATGGTTTGCCCGAGAAAATTCTTAAACAATCTTTCGTTTTTCCTTTCGTTCTTTCAATCTGACAATCTCCTTACAGTTCATAGCGGCGTCCGATAAGCTTTGGTTTATGTTAGAAATGTACAGTTTTGTAGATTATTTTACAATACCCCCGTCCTTCGTATCAATATATTTAGATCGAACATGGATCGGTAAGCGAAACAAATCCCTATTAAATTATCCTATAAAACAATGAAATTCCAAAAACTGCAATTATATGCATACAAATCGGTGTTGATCAATTGATTGGATTGCAATCAGATAAATCAGGTCCCCCATTTCCCCGCACATACACACACACAGTTGAACACTATTACTATGCCTTACATCCATATAAAGACAACGAACCAAGAGTCCTGATCGATTTGTATGCATGCAATGTGCCTTACTCTACATTAGACATCGACGTGTACGCCTTTGATTACATACAGTGTGTATTATCGTGAACAGGTCTTCGATTTCTTCGAGCGCTACGTCTCATGACTGTTCCAGATATTTTACAATATTTAAACGTACTAAAAACATCGAGCTCCATACGCTTGGCTCAACTAGTATCAATTTTTATATCCGTGTGGTTAACAGCAGCGGGCATTATACATCTGGTATGTAGAAACACACACACACACACCCTACACACCCCTTACACACACACTAATCGGGATCGGATGTGCCTGCTTGGGTCAGTGGCTCTGTGACAGGTTTGCAGCGCGTGCAAGAGAGCCAGTTCCAAATATTACGCATACGCCGCGTTGCGTTCTGGTACAGAGCCCGCCAGCGGGCACGCCTGATGCCCTACACGATATCTATGCATATATATGTATATATATTCATATATATGTGCAAGAATGTGTCTATGGAGTGTCCAACAGAAGATGATCCGATCGCTGAGGCGACTGATAAAATTGCATTTGCATTTACTTAAAATTTAGCTGGAGAACTCTGGCGATCCGCTGGATTTTAATAATGCTCATCGTTTATCGTATTGGACCTGTGTCTATTTCCTAATTGTGACCATGTCAACGGTAGGATATGGTGACGTTTACTGTGAGACTGTCCTGGGAAGAACATTTCTCGTGTTCTTTCTGCTCGTCGGCTTGGTAAGTTCGCAACGCCCGTGCAACCCACAAATTAATTAAACAAAATAAACAAGAAAAAAAAAAAGAAAAAGAAATACACATAAGTCTTAGCCTTCTTTTAGTTTTTAACCAAGTATATAAACTACTATATATTATACAGATGTAGCCAATGTTTCTCTCTCTCTCCATCTCTGTCCGCCTCGATGCCCATTGAGTTTAGGCCATGCCACAGCGGGGTTGCAAGTGCTGAGGTGCTGAAAAGTGTGTGAATGATTTAAGTTTTGGTTGCCTTGCCGCCTAATCTACTTACTAGTCCAAGTACAGTACAGTACCAGTACAAGTACAGTTGTGCTCAGAAATATAGTTGAGTAGCCAGAGCGATACCAGTACCAGTATCCATGTACTAGCCAATAGTATACTCTATATACTCGATACTCGATACTGAATTCGAACTCTCTTTTAGACGTAATATTATAGAGTAACCATGCGTTGACCCCGTTGCCCCAAGACCTCTCTCTCTTACGTAACAATAGACTTAATACTCAAAATACATTTGTTAATTGCATTTCTACTATGTACATGCCCACGTTTATGTAAATACATAGAACGACTTAATACCGCTGCACAAGTTTTGAATTATGGAACTACTTTATTTGAGGCCTTGCGGCCGCGTTTCGTATTTGCGTTTATCCTCCCAAAAGTTTCGTTAGCTTAACTCATCACCCAAGCTTAACGCGTTTTCTTTACTCCTTTTACCTTTTACCTTTTACCTCTTACCCCAAAAACACACACACGCCCACATCTCAACGGAGGCATATATCCACGCGATATCCGCCAGATACGATACTACAACTATATAAACACGAGTGTCGTCAGCAGCCTGAGGCACTCGATTCATCCGTTCACGCAGCCCATCCGATACTTTTGCCCATAATCTCGATACTTATGCATGCAGTTACCTTACTTCACTTTTCAGTTGAAACTTTCGATTTGCTTTGGTTTTTGTAATGGAAGATTTGTAGAACACCGAACACCAGAAATACCCACGACACACACAGCCAAGAGTTAGGGCCCCAAGCAGGGATACTTCGGTATAGGGCAGGAGAGCCTTACCATATATATTCGTACTATATCCAGAGTTAATGTTCTGCATGCTTTAATGCTGGCTGCCGCATATTTATATAACCAATCCGATGGACCGAACCAGAAACGCTTTAGGTATAGATATCCTTTTGGGTGTGAATGTCCTGGCCTGACTTCGGACCCATGAAAGAGTTACTTTTTTTTTTTAAACCGTCTATAACCGCAAGTAATATCGATACATAATGCTAACAAACTAGACTAAGCCTAAGACACAATCACCTCTTATATCTCTCTAAGCCCGTACATATATTTTTGCTGAATTGATTTTTGTGTTAATTTCGTGTATGATGGAATATTTTAGGCAATGTTTGCCAGCAGTATACCGGAGATAATTGAACTCGTCGGTAGTGGCAATAAGTATGGCGGTGAACTGAAAAGAGAACACGGAAAGAGGTAGTCTATACAAAACCATAATAAACCAAAAAAAAAAAAACATTATAATCGCATTTGATGTGAAAAACACCAAGCTACATTCTTAAAAAATAATCCACAAAAAGTTATAAATTGCAATAAACTTAAAAGTATAACTTATGAAACATATATAAAATACCAACGAGCATAGTCAGTCTAGTAGAGAAGGAACTATTATCTGTTGAGGACTATTATCCCTAAGATGTTTCCAAAAGAGAGCTAGGTTTTACTTGGACAACAAAAGAAAACCTTTGTAAAGAACACACATAATCTTAGTATACGAGTATCTTGGACCCTTATAGGGTTGTCAGAAGTTCCAATTAGATTAAATAAAATATAATATTAAAAGTCGATAATTAGTCTGTTACCCATTCACTTTGTTTCCCTAATTTCATTGTATCTCTATGACTCGCATATATACAGTTGACTTACCCGCATCAAAAAGTAGCTCAGCCGACTCTTAAGTCGTCCGTTTTTTAACTATTTTGTTCCTTGATAAATAAGTATTTGAAAAAAAAACCAAAACAGATATTTGATAAATCATCAAGCAAGTAATAAAAGTAAAGTACAATTTTATCACAACGATTTGTACTTAGTTTATTTCCTAAGTTTTATATTCCATTTGTATATTTTTTTTGTCAGAGAGACAACTCAGAAGATTCGAACACACATTGATCTGTTTTGCTACAGTCATTAAACATTTTAGTGTTCCATTCACTTGGGTTTTTCTAGTTTAATTTGTTTATTTTCTGTGGTACTTGCGTTGTTTTTCCTGATTTATTTCGTTTCGTTAAACATTTTTATTGAACTTGGCCATGTCTATCATATAAATAACTTAGTAGGCAAGCGTGAGTTCATATTTTTCGCCCATTTTACTTTTAAATTTGAATTTTGACTCCAGAATACACGTTCGGACTCAAGATATATTTTTATCGTTTAACTCTTTATACTTTGCCATGCTTTAAACGTTTCGTATTAACACCAGAGTTATGATACCAGATATGCGTTTATCAATTTGCAATAGTTCAAGGTTCATATATATTTATTTCGATATCTTAAAGCATTTGTGCAAACTACTTAGGCGCATTGTTGTAACAACACATCCCACACAGACTTATAGAGCCCCCGAGCCCCACTTAAAAACATTTACAAACACACATGTCCCCCAAAAATAGCATCGGTCACGCATTGAACAAAATACGTACTTTAATTAATTTATCTAAAGTCATAATAATAATTTATATATTTTTGAAGAGATCAAACTCAAGCCACATATTTTGCAATGTGTATTTTTCGATTCATAATTCCCTTTTTATTCCTATTAAATTCAAAACACATTTGTCAGTCTCGCTGATCCATCTATAAATATTTAACTAAGACCAAGTTCACCCAGAAGGGATTTCCCTGGATCTAAATCTTCTAACTAAGAGGTAAGACTAAGGGGAAATGGCCTTGAAAATTCGGCGGAGACCGAAGTTGTGCTTTTCATCACCCTTTCAACATATTGAATCCAAAGAATCAGCAAAAGCCAACTACCAAACTTCCCCCTAAAATGCATAGTAAAATAGGATTGTACAAAGTACGGTATTCTTCATAGCGTAATAATCTAGCGCACTTTGACTTCCGGGTGAGTTCTCAAGGGCGAATCTTGCTCCGTAAAACCTGTCTCTGTCTAGGCCCCAGCACTGTCGTGTATTGTAAACTACAAATGTAAATTATTAGATGTATCAAGTAAGAGTACAGTAAATAGATGCCGTTGACATAATGCGAACTACATATTGGCAAAGCGATTGTGTAAAGTAATGTACAACTAGCCGTAAAGTATCTGTGTGTGTGGACGAGCGAGTGAGTGAGTGCCGTAACGAGAGTGTCGAGTGAGTGTCCGTGTAAATAAGGAGCGAGTGCGATGTGAGCGAGCGAGTGACTGATTCGAGCGAGTGTGAGTGCGATTGCGGGTTGAGCGGTCTCCACTCTGCACTGTTCTTCGTCGTCAGCGATTTGTCAACGTCGTCGTTGATTTTGTTCTTCAACAATTGTACGCATAATAATTTTGTCCATTTCTTTTCAAAAAACACACACACACCCGAAAAACACACAGCATAACTTGGTTAGCTCAACAACAGAAAAAATAATAAAAGAAAACCAATACAGAAATACTGAAAAACCGAACTGAACCCTCTTTGGCACCTCTCAATCAATCTAAATGTGTATGTGTGTTGTTGAATTTAGGCCGTTTTCGCTAGTTGGATACCAGAAATCACTGAACTGGCTGCCCAAAGAAGCAAATATGGTGGAACATATAGCAAGGATCCTAGAAAAAGGTACACGAACACGTTGCTGGCTGTACCGCTAAGAGAGAAATATATAAGATCAAAAACCTATATACAACACAACAACTATCAAGATAACAAGAAATGATTATAAAAGCAAACAAATACCAAAAAAACACCGCAATCGCAGCAATCGAAGAATCTTGAATTCTCTTTGTATTACCAAATTTTCTTTACTACTAAACTTCAGTCAACGAACAGCTTATGTTTTTTTTTTATTTTCTATTTCGTTTTTATTATTTTCCACCATTTATTCTTGAACATTTTTTCGGCGTCACCTGGAATTGCATAAAAATAATGCCAAACTCTGTCGAAATTCAGGGTTTATGAACAAATTATTAAAATCTATTTCACTTTGTTTTGTTATTTTCATAAAAAGCTAAGCTAATGGAAAACAAACTAAAAATTAAATGAACAAATAATTAGGACTTGAAGGCATTGGTTTCTTGGCGGCATGTGTCTGTATTTAGTTAACCAACAACAAAAAAAAAAAAACAAAAAGGAAACACATCAAAGAATCATTGCAAGAATTACACAAAATAATGAACGAACATTATCAAATGATTCCGCAGAGGAGAATATATATTAATTAATGTAATTTACTTGTCAAATCCTTCTGTAATTCTCGTTGTCGTTACTCACACACACTCTACACTCATTGTCTACAACAACTATATTGCTTCATTTTGCGTGCGATTCACTAGGCTTGTTTTTAGATAGAGAAATAAATTGTTCAAACCATTAACTGCTTCAGACATTTTTTATTAAGAGCAACGAACAGAGATGCGATGTTTTTATTTACTTACTCGTTAATTTGCGGATCCCGCGGATGTGCTTTGGAATCTGTGGGCCTTAAATGTAACTTTTAACGGAGTCTAACTGCCATATAACCAGAACTCTCTCACCCTCGAGGGGCTACCTCATCTGTTGAAGCATGCACATTTCGAATTTGACAGACAAGCAAAGCTAATCACTCTCAATAATACGATCACCACCCGACACCATATATATAGTGTATACTTTGGAGAAGACAATTTACAGAAGTATTTGAAGAAGGTGTTCCCCTCCTCAACCAGTCGTCAGTCCACGAGATCGAAACTTAAAAAGAGCTAGAGACTCGCCGCTGTATTTGAAATGTGTAATTTTTGAGTTGGGTTCGTCTTTCCTTTGTTTCTAATTTGATTTTTGATTATTACCGTACCTAGACCAGAGCCACTATTTGCGTGTTTTTATGCAACTTCAGCTGCGTCATTGATTTTTTGAGTTCGAACTGTTGAAGCTCCAAAACTAGCGCTGAACCAATATACATATATGTATGAAATTGTTCGTATATTCTTTTAATGGCTTCTCTCCCTGAGTTACCGAAATGCATTACCGTTGAGTTGTTTGTTTGTACATTTTCAACATTTTCTTGATCTTCCGTTTGAAACTCACTTACACTTACACCCAGTTGCTGCTTTGGTTCTTACCCATATAGAGTTATGATTTCCAGATATACGATTTTCCATATTGTTTGGTTTCTTTTTCCAATTGTTTCTATATGCGATACATACATAAATAAAGTTGCAGTAGTTACGATTTTTGCAATTTCAATTTATCCAACATACTATATCGAATTTACTTGTAATTACTTACCATACCAATACGAAACTAATTCCACATTTTACCCCCTTACCTTATCAAACTAATCATCTCTATTTCAAAGTCGTTAATTTGCTTGCACCCACTTTGTATGCCGCAGCCACGCATAGAAAAAACTACTAAAAAACTAAAACTAAAACTTAAAATATATAAAATGCGAAACGAAAGCAGTACGAAACCGGCGCCATCGGGCGCTGAAATATGTTTTTACGATGATCATCACTTAGAGGAGCATTGATATTTGTATACTTGTGATCAGTAAAGAGTTGCAGTATCCCGTAATATCGTATTCAGTATCAGCATCATGTCTTCACATTATTTGTACTCGTTACTCGTTACTCTATCCCGTACCGAACCGAACAGAATCCCACCCCCGAAACACACACACACATTACACGATTACACGTGCGGTTTAGATTAGTTTCCTAGATGAACCAACACACACACCTCGATTTTGGTAGTGTAGATTTGAGGCACTGATAAGAAGAGAGAAGCGGAAGTCGAAAGCCGACTTCCTGTCTATGTGTGTGCGTGTGTACTTGGCACCGAATTACCACCACTGTACTAGGGTTAAGTTTCTCCACACACACACTATATAGTTTGAATTTGTTGATATCTGTATGTGTTAACTCGTTACTTAACCACACAACACGTAACCCCAAGAAACCATTAGAGCCATAAGAACTTAGCTGCAAACTGTTGAAGCGGTTTATCGATTTATGAAGATAATAAGATAATATGTTACATTCCTTCTATTTTATTTGATCTCATTTACTGTTCCTTCTTTTTGTATTGTGTTTTCCTTGATTTACAACGGTCCAAGGTGATTCCGAATAGACATACTTATTATAGAGCGTCCTGGTCTGGTCGAGAGAAGCCACAGCAAACACAAGAGTGTCATCAGTGATCGGACATCGGGGCTCCAGATCCGATGCCTTCATCAAATAGTGCTTCTAGGGGTCCTTCTTCGAGTCTGTTGTCCCCACCCCTCATGTCTCTTTTTCTCTCCCCATCTGTGTGCCCCTCTCTGTTGATCCTTCGTGTCTCTTACTCTCTCTCTCTCTCTGTCTCTTACTCTATGTGTGTCATACGAAATTTGTGTAATGCTTTTTATTTAAGTTTAACAACAACAATCCAAAACGAAAAATAGAACAAAAATACTTCACTGTCATCATTATCTTTCATACTGTAAACAGGCGATTTTTGCAAGTTGTATACCTGAGATTATAGACTTGATTGGAACAAGAGCCAAATATGGGGGCACATTAAAAAATGAAAAAGGGCGAAGGTGAGACAAACCAAATTTTCTTTCAATCAAAACAATCAATCAACAAAACAATTAATCAAACAAACTGATTAAACCAATTAAATTATATAAAAATACTACAACAACAACAACTACAATAAGACTACTTACTTACCACAAAAATAATAAACCAATCATAATTTCTAAGCCAAAAACCCAAAACTACAAACCTAAAGTTCAAAAACTAACCAACAACGAGTATTTATGTTACCAAAATAAACACCAAATCAAAATGAAATTTCTGCCCGAAAGCAGTCAACCCTGAAATTTACAAGAATTTACTTTTAGTTTGCGCTTCCATTCATGCCAAACGTTTTTATTCCCAGTGTGGAGGAGTAGCTGGAAATTTGATTTTGATTCAGAACACTAGAGATACACACTCATCAGCCTACCACACGAGTCATTCACACAAAGCCACAAAAAACATGGCCACCTAAACCTAAAAAACCAACCAAGAATCCACCAATCACAATAATCATTGTCAGCGATACATATATAACTCATACGCCCTGTGGGAACGCCAAAGATGCTCTGGCTGTGACAACAACACCGCATTTGTACATTTGAACTATCCAGGCCATCAATCAACCAATCAATCAATCAATCAGCCAATCAATCAGTCATCCAGCCCAAATTCAAAACATTTAATCGATCAAACATCCGCCACAACAACACACAGTAACAGAAACAGCAACAGCAACACACACACAACAATTGACAAAGAAAAAGCAAAAATCAAAAATCAACAAGAAAATTTAACTAAAATACTCATATTGCAAAATATGAGAAAAAAAAATACGAAAAAACAACAACAAGTATATGTTTTAGTTCTCGAGCAAACTCATTTTGTGTTCGTTGCTATTCAGTTTGGTTTTCCTTTTCGTTTCGACCTAGACGTACGTGTGTGTCTACGTAGTTCCAGTACGTGATACCCAAAAAAATCCGACGTAAGACGTAAGATATATCGTTTCAGCCTCGCCCCCAGGAAGTCGATAATGACGTATTGCGTATTATATAACATTAGTTTTTCATTACGTTTACGTTGAGCCCATCGATTTGCGTTTTGATTTGCGGCCGTTTCTTTGACGTTTGTTTTTAGTTTCCTTTGAATTGGCATTTTGCAGATACTCGTATCGTATTTGAGAACCGTACCGTATACCGTACCACATACAAAATCAATTGTTTCGTACTTAAAAATACTGTTCTGAGTGTATCTACTATATCATGTGCGTACTCTTAACTACCAAATGCTATCTTGTTGTGAGTTTCCATACTACTACATCCTGAATTTGAACGCCAAAATTATCAACTTACTCTTCTCTGCTACTTTCTACTCTCTCTATATCGTACTCGTACCATCCTGATCTTGATCTTGAACCTAAATTCTTTAGCTCCCTTAACCTATCTTATCGTTTTATTTGCACGTTCGTCTACTTCTTCAGTTCCACTCTCTTGAGTTCCTGAGTTCCTTGAGAAAACGCGGCTTAATCGTGTTCGATTTTCGATTTCGATTTTTTTTTGGTTCCTTTTTTGGTTCACCTAGAAACGAATTGGTTACGTGTAATTTGCAGGTCGAGTGTGAAGTCAGATCAGAGCTGATGATTGGCATAAACCGAAATTCAACATGCGTATTGCGTATTGCTCTTAAGTTTTGTCTCTTTTCTGTATGCCATATCATCCTAGCCTCGTTTTGCATTTGTATTAGCCCTTGAAGTGGATCAGTGATTGGTGTTTATTATTGTGTTACATTATCGTAATTGTCTATATAGTCCTTGATATCGAAGTCGTAACTGTATATCCATTTTAAACGAACGATAATAATGCATACTAAATACTAAATACTAAATACAATAATAATAATAATAATAATATCCGATCGATTGTATACGTAAATGTTAGAATCCATATTCAAAATGTACACACACACATGCCTAATAATAAACTCGACAAGGAGAAATCGAACTCGAAATCGAACTTGAAATCGAACTCGAAGTCTCTATAGAATTTTTCTTTCCAAGTACAGACAGCAATTTGTAAATACCAAGCCACTCTCACGGAAGACTTCAATTTGCTTCATATATTTTTGGCTAGAAAATGTACAATATTAGAGTCCACAAAGGGGCAAGAGCAGCTGTCATCTGAGCAACGGAACCATCGATGTGTGTGTAAAGCGAATCAATAAAAACCTATCGATCAATCAATCAATATATAAAACTCATGTATCTTCCCAACATATTTTACTCTTACTCTGTATATCTTTCTCTCTCTTCAAAACCTTCAATCAGTTATATCGATCCGCTCGCTACTCTGCGTGTTGTAGTTCTTGGACAACTCTTACACTTACAACCTTATAAACCCTATGCTATCTACGAACACTTCACAGCCACAAACATACTTAAACTCTTATGATTTCGACTTTCCTCTTCTTTGTGAAACATTCGAATACAACGGTATGATCAACCAATAAAGATATAACCAAGCATAACCTACAGTGTGTACACGCAGACCCATAGAACAAAGTCGGATGACACTGCACTCCACTCCACTGTCCACTGTCGTAGCCCAGTGTTGTGTATGGATGCGCTCTACTATATACCCTTGCTCGCCTATTCGGATCAGGTAGGAACCAACCAGAAACCAAAGCTGAGGTGACCTGCATCGTTGTTTCATTTGAGTTGACTCGATACGTGGCCCCTCTAAGCACACCACACCACTCTGTTGTCTCCAGCTTAGGGATCACTGATCAGGAGAGAGTAATAATGCTCGCCAGAGAGTACTGAGAATACAATCCGTAAACTGCAACCGTAACCGTAACCGCATCCGTATCCGAGCCCTACACATCTCCTGACTGTCTTTCTATCTCGCTGTCTCTCTTTCAAGATCTCTCTCCTATCCATAGTTTTTTTTTGTGATTTGATTTTCTCGAAACCCACTACTCACCACTCATTGCACATTTCCGAGATGATAGTTTTTGGCGCATCTGAAGAACAAACATTGAAATTATCTTATACTTTCTGATTCATGTTGAGCAGCAAGTCTGCAAGAAAATGTAACGATCAAAATGCGTGGCCAGGCATCAAAATGTTCAACCTCTTCACTTTGTTTATATCATTTCCAGAAAAATAATACCACAAAAAATATGAATATTTCAATCCAAAAGTCACCATTCGTTTCTTTAGCTGCAGCAAAATGATAAGAAAAAAACAGCGACACAAGAACTAATCGAATGTAGAGCATTTATTTCGTTTGTTTGTTCGTTAAATGCAAATTGAAGTTCTTCTTTCTTTTCTTTAGCGACCTGTAGAAGTCGAGCACCATTTTTTATTGCCACCGTAGAGGTAACTTGTATAGTCCTGCATCCGGATTTGACACTAACACGACATCTGTCCACACTTTTTCCATAGGACGTAACAGTATATATTAGGGTTTACCTTTTGATTTAAAGCTTAGACAATCCACTGACTGTACTTCAAGTATTCTCCAAGGACTCTAGCTAGAAAAGACTTTTCTGTGTAATTGTACATGATTTTATTGCTCCTAAAGGAGGAGTATTATTTTATACTTTGACTGCCGTTGACTGAGTAGCTAGACACCTATCGGTGTCTATACTCGTATGTGATATAGATCGATGATCCACAATGCCAGACTCACACTCACACCCACACACACACCACATACACACACGAAACAGTAGCAGTATGCATGTGTAGTGGCACTGAACACCACCACCACCATATATCTATTAGGTATTTTTGGGAAGAATGCCTGCCGGTTTGCCTGACTGCCTGATTGCATGACTGTGACTACAGTAAATACCCAGCCCAATAATCAATTGTATACAAAACCTAGCACCTGTAGAAGTAAATAAATATATATATTATATAGTTTGTAAATGGAATGAGCGTAGTTTATCATACAATGTGTACATAGAAAACAAATGCGTTGGCCAGTTGCTGACTACTTTTGATGCTTTACTTGATGCATGTAAGTTGATTACAAAAAATAAAAATAAAAACAAAAAACCAAAATGATGTGCGTAGCTAAGCCTTTACTAGAAACCGTATTAATTACAAACTTTTAAGTTTCACCTGGATATTGGTGGACTGAAGAGTCCAAGATCCAACCAGTACCTCTTGATTTATTGCCATTGATTGATATTAATTTTTGTGTACAAGCCCCTGGGGTAGCAGACTAAATTCATGCATTTTGCATTTATCATTTGAGTTTTTTAGTTGACATTATGAGTTCGTGTATTTTGTATAATTTTGATAAATGTTTGTTTTCTAAGAAAATGCAAAAAGTAATTATATTTTACCACCAAATAATACTGACAAGCCATAAAGATAACCATAACAAGGCAACGACGAGCAGTTGATAAATAATACAAACAGATCAAAGCCTAAATCAATATAAAGAAATATACAGAAAACGAAACAACAATAAATATACTCGTATCTATAACCTCACCCACCGACATGCACCCATTCGAACACACACATTCAAGGCACTCGAACACACACATAAAGTAACACTAACACCGATACACTGACACCGCTAATATGTATTATATAGACTCCGATTCAGATTTAGATTCATGAAATGTGATTAAATCTGAGAGCTGTGAATAAAAGTCCTGAGAAACTGCATTTAATTTAATTAAATCCAGTTAAATGTAGTTCTCTCGGCACAAGGACCTTCTGCCGCTTTAATCGCACACTAATACCGAAACACACACACACCTCATTTCATACACTCTCACATACGCCACACACACATGTATAGAGCTTCAGTGCATATTCCACACTAGATTTAAGCCAAATTGTTGCATTAATCGTTTGAATCGAAGCCACTTCTGCGGAACTAATCTATTTATCTCTCTCCCAACACCAACTCAACCTCGATCCCGAACCCGAACCTGAAACAGACATATTGTGGTATGCGGTCACATAACATACGAGTCCGTGTCGCATTTCCTGAAGGACTTTCTCCACGAAGATCGGGAGGATGTCGATGTCGAAGTGGTCTTTCTCCATCGGTAAGTCAATCAAATGCCCAATTAAATATTACAAAATTAAGCAGAAGAATAAACCAAATTACAACCGTATTTGCTAATTTGTTGTGTCGTTGTTAAGTTGAAATTATGGTTTCATAAATGTATTTTCGATTGAGTTTTGATTAAAAATCAGCAAAGAGAACAAACAATAGAGCAGTACCTAAGCAGATCCCAGCAGATTAAGGTTTGTGGTCAGCAGCTGCGCGGAAAAGTAGGCAATGATTTTGTTGCGGAGTTTTGCATAAAAAAAAACCTTTAAAATTCAATTAAATATAGTTTGAGATGTAAATTAATAATGAATATATCTTAAATCAAGAGATTATCTGTAAACACTGTTTTTGCATATAAAAAAAAGGCAGCTTAACCTAACTTACCTAAAAAATTATTTATTTTAAAGAGTATTTTACTATTCTAAAGCTTTCTTCAGAATATTCAATACGTTTTTTATAATATTCAGTAGAAAAAAAAGCTTAACATTTTTTTTTTTGGCAGCTGCTGGCCACTAACTCCATAGTTGGGTCTAAAATTCCCAACCAGTTAAGTTAGATCAAGGCACTATTTTAAGTATTTGCATTAATCTAGCGATTAGCGAACACACAGACAGTGGAAGTCGATTGATTTTGTTGATTTTGAACAACCCTTTCCTTTATTTGACTGCATTAACTACTAACTAATACCTAAATACAACTAAATATATATATATATGCCATATCATGTAATGTAATGTAAACCAAAATAGCAAAGAGCCTGACCTGGAGCTAGAGGGACTGCTGAAGCGTCACTATACCACAGTGGCCTTTTTTCAGGGCACTATGATGAACGCAGTCGACCTGGAGCGAGTCAAGGTACACAAACACACACCAGAAACACCCAAACACGCCACACATCACACACACACCCTCTCAGACACAGACACACCCACAGACACTGAACAAACAAAAATACACACCTACAGACCAGTGAGCAAAACATGAAGACACGCAGAAGTAACGATAAACGATTGAACCCAGGTGTCCCAGCAACAACCACAGCAACAGCTAAAACCATAAAAAACAACAAAAAACCATAGCGAAAAGAACAAAGAACATTAATGAAACATACTCATACTTTGTGAATGTTTTTGTGACAGTGGCCATGACAGTCCTGCCGCTAGGATGCAACTTCACTCTGTCTGCCCTCCTTCCCCGAAGTGAATCGGGAAAACTACTTTTGAATTCGCTGCTGACATCTCTCACGGCATTTAAAAATCAGAAATCAAGTCAAGACACGCCCCCTCCCTCCATATATTCTATATATATATATGCTCGCTCTCTCTCTCTCTCACTTTGAACTTGAACAATTCAATTATGTTTATTTTTATTGCAATTTTATAGCTTTATTATGATAGCATTATTATTAATGGTTTCCGGTTGCTGCTGACGAGGCTTTCGAAAAGAAGAAGGCATTTTCTTCACATTTCCTCTCAGTGCCACGTGATAAATGATGTTATTCATAATCTTAGATAGACCTTAGTTTCACGTTTAAACTTTATTTTTTCGGTTCATTTTCCTGCGTTTTTGCTTAACGTATTTTATCCCCGCTTAATAATGGAATGACCTACTTAGCTGAATTTTTTCCAGTTTCCATTTTTTCAGTATACAATATATATTTCCTTTTAATTCGAGTCGAGCTAAAGCTTACCTACAATAAGCTACAAATATCTCACATTTTATTAACTATATTTTCTATACTTTGAAAATCGTAGAAACCTAAAGTAAATTCAAATAATCCTCCTGTAATATATTCGTGACATTTTTATATTCTCCCATAGAGTTCTTTGAGCCTTGAGAGCCTAGTTAAGTAATGTTAATTAGTTATTTAAGCAGAGTTTCTTGTCTAGAGTATAGACGTACTATATGATATAAGTAAGGAGATTACGATTTATTTCCGTTTTATAGTTTAGTTTTAATGAATCACGATTTTTGTTGCACCTTCGGCTTGAAGACTTTCTTTACCGACATTTCTGTCTGCATTGTTTGTTTCTCTTCTTTTTCATTTGCATATTTGCGGACTCCGAAAATCGCACAATAACTACACATATATATCTATATCTGTATATTGTTTGTTGTGTTTCGAAAAAACACGCCCACAAATCCCACACACATGCAACGATATTCTTCTGTTTCTTTGAATACAATCCAATCTACGTAATCTTCTTCGTGTGTACATTGGAATCATTGAAAACTCTAAAAACTTTGTATTATTTCCCCACAAAAAAAAACAACCGAAAAAAAAACAAAAAAATTAAATCAATTAAAAATTAATAAAGAAAACCACCCGATTTGGAACTTGAGGGTTTGTTCAAACGTCATTTTACCACCGTGGAGTTCTTCCAAGGAACCATTATGAATCCGATCGATCTGCAGAGGGTTAAGGTAAAACAAAAATGTATTTTCATTTTATCCGTTCTATATATGTTCTATATGTTCGTTTGCCTTTCGTTCCTTACCGTTCATTTACCCTATTCCGTTCAGTGTACTATCGTCTCGACCTGTGTGCGCTTTCGTTTTCATTATGTATTAACCGAGTCCCAGAATAAGCGTACAACTACTACTACCTGATACTTCTTACGTACCCCTATTACTTATTTATGTAACGAACGCTCAACTGTAATTACAACCCGCCTATTAATATATATATACCCCTGTACGTGTGTGTATGTGTACTGTCTATCTACATGTACTGAACAAGCGATATATTCGTGTAATACGTATACGTAATGCATTTTCTGGTTTTAGTTTGGTCAACAGCAACAGCATCACACAGCGTTCATTAGTACATGTATCTCTTGGCCCCCAGCACCTGAACATAAACCAAACTACACAAAAATGTACACAAATAAACAAACTGTGAATAGCAAGTAAACAAAAACCACAAAATAAATACTAACAGTACACACGCCCACCGTAAATTGCTGTTGACATTGTTGTGTTCAAACCGAAACAAATCCTTTTGATTTATCCTTATTTTAAGCTGCATTACTTACAACCATTAACGTAAATGTAATTTCTTCTTTATGTATGTGCTAAGTATGTTACTGTAATTGTTAAGTTAATTGTTAACTGTATAGTTTGGATTACTAAATATTTGGCAAGTAATAAATAATCAAAAAATTGGAGAGCTTTAAAGGAGATACCTTAAAATGTTTTTACTTCTAAAAACTACCCTGGTATGTTTATCTTGACACATTAAATAGAGCAAATATATTTTATTTGCGACATTTAATACAAAGTTTAGTTAGTAGAAATCATTAGGATTTTGAAATCCTTTAAAAAGATTCAACATCGTAAAAAGAAACAAATTTATATTGAAATATATATTATTATATTGAAAATGTATTGCATACTTTTAGACACATTTTTAATGGATTTTAAAACTCTGGTGATTTCTGAGGAAAATCCTAATATTTATTTGAACTAATGGGAGCTACTAAAATCTTAAGTGATTATAAATAAATTAAATAATAAAAGCATTACATTTTCATTGAAATTGCAAAAAAGATTTCGACCAACATCTTACAGTATTTGGAGAAGGTTTTAATATCTGAGCCACTTTCAATTAATTTTGGGTCTGATTTAAAAAGAATATCCTATTTTGGTCTTAAACTAAATTAAATAAATAGTTTTAAGGCTTCCAATATATTTGCAAGCAGGGGCTTATGTGTCGTTTTCCCAATCAGGGAGGATAAAAATCAGCTCAGCTAAATATGTGTAAACTTAAATATATATTGTATAGTATGCCTCTATTAAGTACATGTCTTAGTCTGTATAGTAAATATGTATCAGCTTAATCGATATCCCTTGGATGGGCGCCTTTGAACGGCCTTTGCTAATGCCATCGCTTGTCCTTGTTAGGTGCGATAAACATCGAATCCTTTGCATGCAAGCCGACTGCATGTCTTTGATCGGATAAAGATGCTTGTATTTAGTGCTAATCCGTTGTCCAATGCCCACTTGAGTTTGCTCTTCAGTTGTGCGGGGCTTTGGTATTTAATTAAGTTGTTCCGAAGTGCACCAATCTCCCCGCCGCCACCCACTACTGCCCACAACCCACAGCCCACTGCCCACTGCCACTGCAATGCACCGAGCGTTCGCCTTATGATTTCTTAATGTGTCCTTAGTTTGGAGTTGAAACCGAAAGACTGTGTCCAGCAACCAAACCCACCCAACCACCCAGCAACTGTACAACCGCTTACTATCTCCCCCAAACAGCCCCTAGTGGGCCCTGCTAATGAATACTACTACTACTCCCTTAAAGTACCCCAAAAGAACCCTACTACGTACGCAATGTATATGCAAGATATTGCCTGGCCTCGATCCGAGCCAGATCGAACCAGGAACAATCCAAAACAAAACAAAACACTCACCTGTGGCATTTTAAGTACTCATACTCGTACCATAGTTGTCCAGTCGATGTGCGTGTAAACCGCTTACTAATTGTTATATTGTGGACAATGCTCTATACGTGACACCTCTGCAATATATATTCACAATAACAGTAACAATAACAATCACTGAACCATAACAAACTACTTTGAACAGTTCAACATAACAAAACTAACTCACATGAGACAAACATCAAATGCCCATAGACATAGTCTGACCATAACCAGCTAACCACGCTGCTGACCACGATCCTTTGCTAATCGATGTCTATTCAATCTCTCAATCCCGCCCCGAATTGACCGGAAACCGGATACAGGTTCATGAAGCCGACGCCTGCCTCGTGCTAGCTAACAAATATTGCCAAGATCCCGACGCAGAAGATGCTGCCAACATCATGAGAGTAATCTCGATCAAGAACTACAGCGACGACATTCGAGTCATCATCCAGCTGATGCAGTACCACAATAAGGTAAGTGATCTAAGGATCTAGGTCTTTATCTTGAGTTCGATATGAATATCGAAAACAAACATCTCGAATTTATCGATATATTGCTATTTACTTTGATATATATTTGAGAAAGTAGAGTTTTATATAAAAGACTTAAATATTTTCGATTATAAATAAGATTAACACCACTATCGATAGTTTGCGCTATTTATATTTCAACGAATTGTCGATATTATATTAAAGGCGATGTTGTTCATATAATCGATATTTTACATATCGAATACATTAAAAGATATAGGGACATACTTTGATACCTAAAATATTCGAGTTTTATCTATGTACTATTTTCGATATTGCGATTATTAACTTATCGATAAATTATCGATATGTGATAAAAGGCAATGTTTTAGCTTATAATGGATTTTAATACATGCTTGTTATGTAAATTTAGGCGTACTTGCTGAACATCCCATCGTGGGACTGGAAGCAGGGCGACGACGTCATCTGCCTGGCGGAGCTGAAGCTGGGCTTCATCGCCCAGAGCTGCCTGGCGCCCGGATTCTCGACCATGATGGCCAACCTGTTCGCGATGCGTTCGTTCAAGACGGTAAGTGACGGGACGCTGATGCTGTCCCCAGAGACAAGGCCCACCAACCAAAAATACCAACGAAATACCAGACACAAGCACACTAACTGGCGCCCAGTGAGAGAGCAGGCCGGAAGTTAGATATTTTTCCAGATTAACGATTTACAGATCCGCAGACCATACTGTACCATACTGTTCCGCCCCGTGGAGGCGCGCAATATATGTTATGTGGGGTGTACCTCCTCCTGCCGTATATATCAAATCAAAAATATGTCTCTATATTACGTGTCTTTAACCCCTAGTCGCCAGACATGCAGTCTTGGACAAATGATTACCTGCGCGGCACTGGCATGGAAATGTACACTGAAACATTGAGTCCCACATTTATTGGAATACCATTTGCTCAGGCCACTGAGTAAGTCACGCAGCAGGCAGTTTTCCAATTTTCCAACCATAAGCTATATTCGTATTACTCGTACAAGCAACCAACAAAACAAAAAAAAGAAACAAAAAAATTAAAAATACTATATTGTATCTACTACTACCTATTCTATTCTACTTGTTAATCGTGCAGCGTTGAACGAAAAAAAAAAAAAAATACAACACCATGAACAACATAAGTTATATCCGGCTCACAAGACCCCCTATATCTGGATAAATAATATATATTCACCTAAAATAAAGATGAGATCAGAATAAAGCGTCCTGGGGGCCGGATGCAAACACCTCACAACTCTCACACACACCACAAGTGTACACACATTGTTATTTGTTTTCACTCAGTTCGGATCGTCGTTGTAAATCTCTCTTCCGTTGATTGTTTTTCATTTCTCTCTCGATCGAAGATCCGGCACGTTTACACCGATGATCTAAGTGTTGCAACGTGTAAATGTGCCTGCCAATAATGAACTTAGCTTATGATTTCGATTCTCCAATCCAGACACACAAACACACACACACACGAGACACACGAGTCCAGAGAATACACCAACAACACACTTACACTTACACTGTGAAAATTAGTCGTTGTTTCAAGCAAATTCTTTGTGTAATTGAGTGTTCTAAGTGTTCAAAATGCCTTCAGTGTTTGCAAATACAAAATATATATGGTTTCTTATCCTTCATTTTTAAAAGCAAACAAACTTCAAAGCTGCCAAGACAGTTCTATTGACATTATTTATTTAAGGACCCACACACACACCACACACCTACACACACAATACAAACAGACTCAAACCCACACACACACACACACACACAATCGCTAAATGTATGGTATCTGTGTGAGCGGATCGCTCCTTAAAATTCTCTCTCAATATCAATATCTATCTGTATCTCAGTAAACAAAATAAAAACAGTTCTATGTTTTTGCAGCGTGCATTTTAGTTTGTGATTTGATTTCCCTTTGATTTTCCTCTTCCGTTCCCTGATGGTTTCCATTTTGACCTTTTGATTTCTGCTCATTTGACACACGTTCGGTTCGGTTGAGTCCTGATGCCACCCCCAATGCTCGTGCCTTCTTCAATGCTGTAAAGTTCGCCAGAAAGTGTAAAGAAAGCCAGAGAATCGAAGCCAGTATTTCTATGCCAAGCCAAAGCCAAAGCCAAAGCCAAACCAAAGCCAGAGTATGCGTATGCAATGCCATGCCTGAAACTGACCCCCAGAAAAAACCATGCACCAACCAAGAACAGCCACACACTCTCAGCACCGTAACTCGAAAGCCAGCCAGCGCAGTGAGTCCCAGTCCCAGTTCCCGCTGTGAGATGCGTAGGATCTGGCCAGACCCCAGTCTGCCAGTCAGTACTCCTGCCGCCTGCCACACCAACTGCCAAACTGCCAAACTGCCAAACTGCCAAACAGACAAACAAACAAACCAATGAATTACCATTTAGTACAAACCGATAATGCGCCACGTAGTTACTTTAGCGAATCTACTAAATGCAAACCACAACAAAACCATTTTCTAACTTTCAGTCACCAGACACACAGGCCTGGCAAAATGATTATCTTCAAGGTACAGGGTGTGAGATGTACACCGAAACCCTATCACCTTCATTTACCGGCATGACATTCCCACAAGCCAGCGAGTAAGACTCTAAAATGAGACTCTAAAATTAGCGAAAACAAAACAAAAAATTATATGCAAACTGTATAAAAAATACTACTACTACTACCTACTACTACTTCTACTACTACAACCTTTTTGCATTGTACAAAATAAGTTTGTTTACCAATTCTTTTTCCTATTATTTACCAACTTGATTCGATTCCGTTTGATTTACTCTCCTTCCTCATAATAACAACAACTAAACAACTGTTTGTCGCCTCTCAACTCTCAAAACTCCCCCCAAACTCAACTCGAATCCTCACCTCTGGCCATATATATCTCGAATACTCAACTCAACTCAAATCCATACTTAGTTTCCACTGAAAGAAATACTACAAACTAGCCACCAGCAATCCCGAACCCACCACCACCACCAGTACCACCCGAAAACCAAGCCTCCCGAGGGCGAACGCATTGAACAACCTGTATATTGTATCGCATATCTCTCCACACTCATTGTAATTGGCTCAAAAACCGTATTGTATCCGTATCCGTAACCCTACAATCGCTTGATAACCGAACTCAGCCCGCTGCGATTCGTAGACTCGTACTACGTCAGACACGTACACTGCAATTGATTTTAGAGAACCCACCCCGGTCAGCGCTCACTTCCACAGAACAGCTCCACTTCTGACTCCACCCCGAACTCCCGAACTCATTGCATGTGCAGAATGTAACGTTTTTTGCCCTCCACCTATTTTTTTTAGAGTGTACCCTAGTTGGCAATGGATCGCAGGTAGTTTTTTTCTATCTGTAGCAGTGCTGCCAACGGTCTTAAACAAAATCTGGCAGATCGGTAGATAGATAACAGAAAAAAGTGTTATTTTATTTTTAAATAATTGTAAGATAAAATATAGGAGTAGCCCGATTTGAAATCAATTAAAATTGTGCCTAAAAGTATGCATCAAAATGTTACACTTGATTTCTGTGCGACCTCTGAAAATATGTATATTTATTGCAATATATTTCTTATATATAGTTTTCAAATGTTTTGTCTTAAATCTAACAAATACCACTACGTATTTTAATAAAAACTTCTTAAAAGTGATACTTTTTTTACGATTTAGATGATGAGACATCGGGTACTCGTAATATTATATAATACATTATTTCAGATGCTCTGAATATATTAATCCCAAATATTTATCCGACAAAAAGATACATTGGCAGCACTGATCTGTAGTTTTTATTTATTTACAATATTACAAATTTTTTATAATATTTTTTACCTCTTAGTTTTACCTAAGCATTTTGCCTAGCATGCTGATTTTTTGACTCGTCAACCGTCGTCTTGATTGCTCTTTTTTGTAACAGTGTACGCTTTGAGAGCACCCACGAACACCGACACATAGACACTCAAACACACTCGAACACCCCACCACACACCCACACACTCACACTCACTGACACCAAGTGCATGCCCCGTTTTTTGAGAGAGTTCGACTACACCTTTGTAGCATACTAAACTAGGTTCAATTAACTGTAAAGCAAAAATCTAGACTAAGTTGAAGCCGCGTCTGCGAGCAGGCACTGATTACCGCCCATCTTCCCCGCGTTTAGACTCTGCTTCTCCAAGCTGAAGCTCCTGCTCCTGGCCATCGAGATCAAGGGCGCCGAGGAGGGGGCGGACAGCAAGATTTCCATAAATCCAAGGGGGGCCAAGATTCAGGCCAATACGCAGGGTTTCTTCATAGCACAAAGCGCCGACGAGGTGAAGCGGTAAGAAGTCGTCCTTAGAAACCTTGGGCTATCACTTTGATTGAATAAGAGTTAATATCTTTAAATAATTATTAACTTTATTTAGTATCTTATTCCATGGAATTTTTCCAAAATAAAAAATATTTAATGGTGATTTTTAAAACGGGTTCTTTTATGAAAACTTCAAAAATAATACCTCAGGCCCGTTTCCATATCGAATTCGATAAAAGTGATAGCTGGAACAGGCTTTTTAATGCCCAACAACTATACCATAATTATTATTATTCTTTCTGCAGTGCCTGGTTCTATTGCAAAGCCTGCCACGAGGACATCAAGGACGAGACGCTGATCAAGAAATGCAAATGCAAAAACTGTAAGCATACTTGTGTACCGACTAACTCCCATCTAGTTCTTATAGAATTTATGTATCTCTGGATTTAATTTAACTTATCTGTTATCGATTTTTATTTCAATATGTATTTGATTTGATTGTTTATTTTGTGATTCTCGAATCGAATCGAACGGTTCGAAGACAGCCAGAATCGAATATAAGCCAAACAGAAACTACTTACTATATAGGAAGAAGAAGTAACAGCTCGATATTAGTGTGTAAGAAAAGGTCCAGGTCTCTAGCGAGAGTTGAGGCAGATCCTAGGATATAAGGCGCAATCTTTCCAGCTCGTATGAATATCTAAATATCTTAACACTCTACCATTAAAGCTATTCGTATATTTCTAAATATTTTTATACATAAATATCCATGTTTTTATTATATATTTATTATGTATGTGTGTTGGCGCGTGTGGCCCTCGCTCGTCAATGAAATCTAAACCAAAAACTGCAACAAAATCACAACAACTAACTATGTATAACTGTATAACCGATAACTGCTGGCACACCCCTCGCACACACACACACACACACGCCCCGCTCTGTGTGTGGTGTGGGCTGGGTGTGCGGCACCTGCGACGTGACATAACCAAATACAACCAATTAAACCAAATCGAATCGAATTTAATACCAAATAATACAATCCAATGCCATAACTTTGTCCCACAGTGACTGTTCAGCCCAGGAGCAAATTCGATGACTTAGGTAAATCAAGCTACAAAACCGAATAACCCAAAGAATAAAAAAGAACACACACTAATTTCCCACAACAAACAACAGCAGAACACCAACACCAACTCTTCTCAGTTTTGAAGTTTTAACCCGAACCAACCGCCGATTCCAATTACGATTTGTATAAAGTACATTTTGCATATCTCCCCTCCTCCGTTCCGTTTCCTTTTTACAAAACAAAGCGAAGGTCCCGATGCTCCCGATCCGATCTTCCTCGCAGCACCTCACCTTCTCAAACCAAGAGCACGACAAAATCAGATTTTCCTTTGATTTCCGTTGATTGTCATTATTAGTTTTGAAACAGTTTTTGCAAAGCGAAATCATTGGACTGTCCCCGAGTGCTCAGCTCAGCCTCCCCCCTCGCTCGGCCATAATTGTTTCCGATATCATAACCACCGTATACCTATATACTTATATATATATATCTGAACAACGAACAACCATATCCGCCCTCCTGCCCGTTTATCTTGCCCATGTGCAGTTCTATTTTGGTCACTGTTTGTTTTGACATGCGCCTCTTTGTAACCCACGAAGTAACAGTTAACCACACCCACACCCACTATATAACGATCAAGTAAATATTCCCCATACATCCGAAGGACTACGGGAAGAGAAAACCAACTTAACATAACGTACCATTGACCTTGTAAATATGTTTGTGCGATATGCAACCCCAGTTCTTTGATTACCTATACTACTTACAGCCACCACAGTCAACCAGCAAGAAATGTTATCCCAAGTCTGCGCTTTTTCTTTAACCATCACACAGCCATCTAGAGTATCGCCATGATAGTTGAAACCTCCGATTTTGTGTTTACCAGTGTGTTTTGTGTTTACGGGGCGTATGCGTGATGCATAGGCCCGATAAAAGATCATGCCGGATGGGAAATACAAAGGAGTTGCAAAATTATTATAAATAGGGGCCACCTAAAGTATTATACATTTTTTTAAAAGGTTTATTCATTTTTCAAAGACTCTTTTTAAACGTAAACCTTCTTTGCAATCGAACTAAAGGCTTTGTATTTCATTAAGAAGGCATGACCACCCTTTTCCATTTGTATTTTTAATAAACTCCATTCCCATTGACAACCCACTCTTTTGATGATCAAATTTTTTATTCCAAATCCGAAACTGCACCATTTTTTTTAAAGTCTGTCTCGCTAATCCTCGCTCTTGCTCTCTCTCTATCTCTCTCTCTGTCTCTGTAACTCCCTCTTAATCTTTGTACTTTATACTTATGTGTTGAGAATAATACCTGAACAAAATAAGTGCATGGAAATGAGCACAAGAATCAGTTAACATTTTATATCACACCATCACCATACCGACAAATGTTTAATACGAAAGAAATTATACTCTCCTTTCGATCAATTTTGACTCACTTTTGCAGCATCCAGCTCTAATTTTAATACTCTTCCTAATACCTAATACCTAGTACCTATGATTAAATTATGTTTAAATACTTAATGGTAGACCTAAGTTACTGAAATGCTGCGCCGCCTTCACGAATCCCTCTTAAAACACACTCTCCTTTGATTTGTGTTCTTGGCGTGGCACTCACCTCACTCACCAGATCTCTCTACTTATATTTATCTACTGTATCTACTATGTTTAATATTTAATATTTAATGCGATTGTATATAATCGAGAGTAGCTGCAGTGACAACCCACCGAGCCAAGAGTGTAAATAACATTAGAGCAGGTCACTGGCAGAAGCGTTGCCAGAGGATAACTAACGTTTATGTATTTGGTTTCTATGTAGCGTAACACCTAAACAACTCTACTTATACTCTTCGATCTGAATCTTAATCTGTAAACACCCATCTTAGCTGCAAATGTTCTCAAGTAGTTAGTAAGTTTTGCCGAGTTTGCGTTGCCTGCGTTATGGCTTTGAAGCGGCGGAACGGGATCCATCTGGCAGCTGACAAATATCTGAAATCGCAGTTCGCAGTTCGCATTTCGTAGTGCCTAGAGCTTAAGTTTGTGAACCACTCCCGATCCCGTGATATTTCGATATCTAAACTATATATATATATATGCATTTATGTGTGTGCCTGTGCGAGTGTCTACATGAATACCGAATACCAAAACGTAACCATCTTGCAGATGTGGGCATGATTATGATGCAGACGGGCATGGTCAACCAAGGCATCACGTCGGTGATGAATACAATGGAGGGTACGCTTTCAAAACCATTTCCACAAACGAAACCAAAAAATAAAAACTAATCATTTGCGATTTGCGGCGCTCTATCTAAAATATTAATATCCGTTTATATTTATACCCAGCCAAAAGACTTATTCGTTGCTGCTAATCCTAACCTAATCCTAAACCTAAATTTAAGGAGCGATAGCCAATGCGATCGTTTATTTTTCAATGTTGAGAATGTCTTATAGTAGGCAGTTTTAAATATTATAGTTCGACCCAAAAGAAGTCCGTTGAGTTTATTAAAACTGAGGAAACATATAAGATTTAAGAATTTTGAAGAAGATTTAAAATGGGATGCCATTTGATTTGAATTCATTTGAAATTCTGTCCTAAAGTATGCTACAATATGTAAGAAAACACATTTCAAATGAATATTTTATTGCATACTTTTCGACAGCTTATAAACTTATTTAAACAGGTTTACAGGTTAAATAATATTTATTCATTTGAAATCTTAAGAAATGGTGCCTAATAGTATGCCTTAAATTGTAATTTTATTTTTAGATTACTTTTTTTAAAACTTTGTCTCTACTTTTTGGAAAAATTAAGATAAAATTGTATTTAAATAAAGCTATAACAACCTTAAAGTCTTTTGGCTATCGTTTCCATTAATTTGGCTCGCCAGATTAATATAAAAAAAAAATCAAACTCATCTTCTATTAACTAATTGAACGTGGAAACTAAATCAACATTACTAAATTGATGTACATCTGTCAGCGTTTGTGTGCCTTAGTTAATGCTAAAACCATGAAAAGCTCTTAGCTGCTAAATGCCAATGAACCCTGCCAAGAACCCAGAACCCCGTTATAAAGCTGGGACGCGGGGAAAATAATAATTGGGAATTATAAGTGGGAAACGAAGGGGAGAAAGGGAACAGGGAACAGGGTCAAATTTAACTGCGATCAAGTCGGTTTCAGTTTCACTTAAGAGCTCAGTTCAGCTTGTACTTCAGCTCCTGCTATCACTACTATATCGTTCTCTCTATCGTACTCAGTATAAATATAACATTACTTAATATATATACATAGAACTAAATTAGTCTTTCAACGATTTCTGGTTTGGTTCGCCCGATGCGCGTATAATGTCATAAGCAGAAAGCATACTTAGTATATATTCTCAATATACATTGCATATATCTATTTATAATCATAAACTACATACCACATATGAATATATCTGCATATGTTTAACGAAAGTTCAAGTACAACGTGTGCCGTGCGATTTACTTATGATTTCTGTTATAGCGTACTTTAGTTCTTTATACTTTATATTCTCATCATTTGTTGAATGATGTTCCAATGATAATAAGCAGACGAAGATTGCGAGAAGAAGATGAGGAGAATTATATTGAAATCAACAATCATTACCTTGCCATCATTTACCTATTCACACGAATCCTATAAAATTCTGTTTTCATGAAACAAAAACAGTGGCCACCTTCCGGAAAGGCGTCCGAGCCGTACAAATGGTTGGGCGTGCAAGTACGTATAACTTACTCTACTCTCTCACTCTCTCTCTCTCTCTCTCTATCTCTCTATCTCTATCTCCTGTCTCTGTCTCCTACTACTACTACTACTACTACTTCTAACACTACTACTACTACTGTAACCGAATAAGCATACGAACATACATTCCATGAAAAGACCACAAAAACCCAAGCCGGGTTGCCGCAGAAATTGTTAGAGATTTGAAATCGCTTAAAAGGGCGCCTGAAATTGTGCTGTAAAATATTTTAAATATCATTGCCGACTTTTGGGATCTGTTTTGAATCCCTAGAGATTTCTGCGGCTTCCCTGATGATGATTTCCCATTGGCAATTTAAAATTTACCATTACATCCGCCCTAGAGACTCGCGCTAACCAAGTTAAAACGCGCTTACATCCGTTTATAAACTCTAAACTAACTAACTCAACTAACTAACTATCCAAACTAACTTTAATTGCTATTGTTCAGCTGCATTTGCAATTCAGCCAAAAACCAATCGAAAGCCGAGCCAATCAATCAGGCAGCCAAACAATCGAAAGTCAATCAATCTTTGTCAGTCCACAGAAACAGCAAACACCAACAACACACACAGCCCCTGACCCCTGACCCCAGACCCGAGACCCCGACCCCAGCCCAAAACCCCCCCTTTCTCCAACCGCACACACTCCAAACACCCCACAAAAACACACACAGCAACACACACAACAACGACACCCACATACATGTTACGTTTCTACTCGTTCGTTCTATAGTAATTGTGTACTTTTTCGTAACCAACTTTGAACTTAGTGTGCGTGTGAGTGTGTAGTACAGTCAAGAGCTAACCGAACTTCGTTTTGAGTCCAACTTACTATTCGAACTATCAACTATTTGAATACTACATATTCAGAAAGCATACACTCGCTCGATTCCGTATGTACTCCATACTACATGTAGCACCCACACGTCGTCGAGTCAGTCGGTGTGTCAATAACTCATACTCTACATACCTATCGTACTCGTAAAGTATTTTTGTACAAACGTTAACTACATATATTGTATTGTACCGTACCTTATCTATCGTATAACTATCGTATCGTATATCGCATCGTTATCATGTCGTATAGTATCAGATCGTATCGTTTATTCGTGATACAACCACTTATCTTAGACAAATACTTCAAATACTATTTCTATATGATATTCTATATCTACCCAACACACACACACACACTCCAAGAAAACACGACACACCAAAGGACCAGGTCTCAGGACCCGTACCCAAGACACTATATACTACCTACCACTTACTACATCTCTCTGTAAAATATACTAAAATCTTCTGCGCCCGGAGCCATCCATGTTCCTTTCTTACTCGTACTCGTAAAATATATATATTTCAAATTTGTAAACCTATCATCTTTCTATTGTACTCCCCCCGAACTCCCTATCAACTACTACAACTACAATACTCCTATTTATATGTCTCTGTGTGTGTGTGTAGAAGACGATGAATACTCGTTGTCAAGTAAGTCAAACTAACTCAAACCGTTGTATATCCATAACCAAACAACCCCCGATCAAACCCCCTCCTCCCTACTATATCTAAATCGCATTTGTACCCGTACTCGTACGTCTAAAATCATTTCGTTATTATTTCCATTTATTAGAAACAGTTATTGAGAAATTTCTTCCATACCTTCTGACTTTCTTTATACGGTGTGCCAGTGCACGTTTTGTTTCTTCGGTTCTCGTGATTTGTACTGTTCCTTAATTCCTCGTTTTCCGTTTTCCTTTTGTCTCTCCGAAGGAGAACCCGTGGAATTAGACGTAAATTACTATATAAGTTATTGTTTTACCATATATACATAAACCAAACATGAATATAAATGCAAGTGACTTGAGAAAGCAAAGCAACTGAAGCCAACGATTAGAGCCACAATCAATCACAGAAAAAACTATAATTAAAGCGGCAATCAAGCAGATAGCCCTCCTTCCCCGCGCACTGCACCACCCTTAAACCGGGGATCATAGATATGTGGGAAGGGATGGATTAGTTACCGCTCAGATCAGAGATATAAATTCCAAATTCCACGCAGTTAAATTGCTAAAAAAAACAAACAAATAAATTCGTTAAGCTCAGAACGTGGGACTAAACCTAGATAGATGCAACTCGTAGTTGAAGCGATCGTTTGCAGTGTTCTTCTTTAAGTGGGTGTTAGAGCAGTTCTAGCAGTCTAAGTATTAAATGCTTCTATAATCGGATACTGACATCCAGCCATCCAGAGCGAATATATGTTGAATAATCTCTTGCTACTCAGCTTGTAATCCGCACCTAGTCAGCGTGTTGCTTAAATAATGCTTCAAGCTTTAACCGATTTGGTTTGTATACCCCGATACCGATACCAATACCAAATGCTTGCCTAGCCTTGTTTGTATTTGTACCTAAATATGTATATCCTTTCGTACCTGTTTGTATTATATGTAAAATAACCATCACAAGTTCTGTTCCAACTCATATTTATTTGCATGTTTTTCTTCGATATATTCTATAAAAGCAAATACCCTAAAATGAATCCCGAAAGACCATCTCCCGAACCATCTTGAACACTTTTCGTTCAGTTTCAGTTTCTGTTTTGATTTGATTTGAGTTTCAGGTTTTCCTGGGTTTCCCCAAGAGTCAGACTAATTTCTCTATGATTTCCTCTCGAATTTCTCGTGTTTTATTTACAAACAAACCAAAACTCTTACCGCTTCAGTTCTTACAAAAACCAAACACAAATCCCCCTTAAAAAATTAAAAAAAAAAGAAAAACAGAATCAAAAAACAAAAGAATTTGTTGTATATTCCAAAGCAATTATAAGCTTCACATAAAAAAAGCTTGACCATATAAATAACACAAGAAATGCATACACAACGAATCTGATTTACGGAGCCCTGCGATAACGAACCAAATATTTTACAGATGAACACCATCCTGCACCCACATTTACGCCTCCAGAGCTACCCAAGCGGGTGCATGTGCGTGGATCTGTCTCGGGTAAAGTCTCCTCCATCGTATCACTCAATTATCGGTATCAGTCAGAAGCTCAAAAAAGGGTTTTTTGAACGCCATATGATAGGTCGTTGATAGGATCCAGACTCACACATACTCGTTACTCGTTACTCGTACATTATCCAATCGATTTCGTTTCCTTTTGCCTTGGTTCGCTTTTTCCCTCAGTTGTCAACGTAAAAAACGTATCCAATCCAGTCGATAATAAAAATATGATAATTGTTTAGATATTCGTTTGCATAACTCTGTTTTTGCGTTGATTCTTGAACAGAACTCGTTTCTCTGCTAATGTAACTCGTTAATGTAACCTATCTAAGGAACTGCTATATATCTCCTATATCCTAACAACTACTCGAACCCATATTGATGTCTACTTAAAGCATTCTTTACGTTACTTACTATACTTACTTTGTACACAGCACCCTGTGTGCCCTTCGTTTTTAATTGCATAACCGATCTGCTTGTTACCAACAAAACTATTTATTTATTACTGTCGCAAGTCACACACAAAAGCCACAAAATCCAGAACTAAACCAAACCAAATGCAACATGCAACACGCGGCTCAAAAATACCTTTCTTGATTAACTTTGACTAATACTTAATGCCAAAAAATGAGTATCTCTTCACACTCTGACCAGCGAGTCCCAGCCGGGCCAACTTACTAATCGATTGCCATCTGCTCTTGTTCTCTGATCTCTTCGATTGCCACCGAAAACCGCTTCTGCGAATGTTACTACCTGTTACTGCCACTGCATCGCCAATCGTCCTGCCACAGGTGATATCACACGTGACAGAGAAGATACGAATCGTAAGTTTAGCAATTAACCCAGACTGACCCTTAGGCTTAAGATTAAGTTTGGTAGAGTAACAAAACTATTACAAAATATTGAACAAAATTCTCAATACAAATTAATTGGATAAATAATAGAAGAATTGGAAATTCCCGCACACTCAATGGATCATAGGTACATTTTAAACAGCGAGTGTGTTATCCTTGTTGTCCTTACAGTACTCAATCGCAACGTGCGCCGTCCGAATGGCACTGGCAACGGTACAGGTGCCATGCACCACATGAACAACACCGCGGCCGCTGCTGCCGCTGCCGCTGCGGCGGGCAAGCAGGTGAACAAGGTGAAGCCCACGGTGAATGTGAGTCGGCAGGTGGAGGGCCAGGTGATATCGCCGTCGCAGTACAACAGGTGAGTGATCTGCCAGCTATAGCGCGGGGCCTGTACATATATAAACCGAAAGGGGGGGAAAGGAGAAACATGAGGATCTATTACCATATAGATGTTGATCACATTAAAACGGCACTCTGTTCAGTTACGAAATAGCAAAGCAAAGTCGGTAATCGAGCAAGAGCAAAAAAAACTCAATGAATACACTATTTTTTAGGCCTACCAGCTGCATCAAGTATGATTTTCCACTTTTCCGTTGCCATTTTACAAAGTTAAAACCAACAGCAAACCGATATTGAAACCAAAGCAAACACACACTTAATTAATTAAGGTTTTACTTAACACACAACACACAGTGAACAATGAACAATGAACAATGAAGAAAGAACGATGAAAGATGAGGGCCTGGGAACAGGGTTCCCGGCGCCCATGTAAATGCTCTTTAACCAACTAATCCCTAACACCTCAACTAACTGTCTCACTCACCTGCTCACCAACTCGAAACTCAAAACTCAAAACTCAAGAAAAGACTACAAAAACAGAAACCAAACCAAAACAAAACCAACTAATTACTTTTAACCAGTCTAAATGTATAAAAACGAACAACATTTTGTTTCAGGCCACCAGAGAATGATGCTAACCCTTATGCGGGCTATCAACTTGCTTACGAAGTTAAAAAGCTCATGTATGCGTCCATAATTTCCTAGAATTTTAACTTACGAACTCTACTCTATCAACAAAAAAGCCAAAAGCCTTTTTTAAACTATACCTTAGTATTCGTTAATACTTAATCTAACTACATTTTATGCGCATTTTGTTTAACACACATTGATATATTGATATTGATTGATCAAAGCTATGCCATTCCATCAAAATACGCGTACTAAACCATAAGCGAAACTTAACCAAACTTGTGCGTTAATTTGTCATGTCGCTGTCTTCTGTATCTGTGTCTGTGTACATGTCTGTGCTGTGTGCGTATGTGTAGGTGTTTGAGTGTGTGTATGGGTGTGTGTACGCCCCGTGATTACTGCGCATTATGACTATAAACTAACCCCAGCATAACTAATCGCAATCATCAATCATTCTGTCTACTAACATCCGAGCTCTCCCCTAATACAGCAGTGTGTGTGCGCCTTTAACTAACTATACTTAATCTGTACTAACTTTAATCTGAAATTTCACATGTGAATTATTCATATACAAAGTGAACAGCTTTTAAAAGGTCTGCCTTGAATTGATCTTGTAACTACTCTTAAAACGCCTTTTGCCAACTCTTATTTGCTGAATTATTTGCCTTACCTAGTTTTCTGCTCATCTTATCAAAATAAAGATGATATTTCCTTTTGATTTTTCCCAGGAACTCTACAAGTCCTGTTCCAATAAAAAAAAAAAAGATCAGCCAAAAGTGTAGCCTACTTTTTAGCGGGCTTAAGGCCTGATCGTTCTTTCTTTTAACTACTGATTATGAGTCCTAGACCCCAAGATGCATACATACTTTAAGCTCAATAATCGCCCATTTCTTTATCCTGCATTCTCTATCTCTATCTACTATATATTTCTCTGGATCATTTCGACTTGAATTGCAATATAATTGTTGTGTGTGTGTGTTCTTTTTGTGTTCATCTCTGTGTCAAAACTTGCACCCGTGTACAATATGTATTTTACTCTTACAGACCTAAGTACTTTGTAGATACTAAACTGCCGAGTCCGGCGGATATGGAGGGTGATGGTTCGGTCATCTGTGGCGTCTCCCTCGCGCATGCGAGCACCTGAATCACAATAGAACACCTGGAGGGAGATGGCCGGCCACCAAGCAACACCTATGTAGTATATATAATTAAGCGATCCACCCCTCAGCACCGCCGGACGGCAGATCGAGCATTTTGCGTAGTGAATTATTCATTTTCTTACTCAACGAATCCGTTTCGCCTTCATTTCGAGTCTTTTGTTAATTAGCACATGACCTTCTCTCTATCTCTATCTGTATCTCTAAGTCTTACTCTATTCTTTCCACTCTTACTATTTCGTGTATCTTTGTAAACGTAAACTCTCTTTATCTATCGTATTGAGATCACATTTTAAATTCAATATGCTCCAAGTACTCGTACTCGTATTGAAGTATCTTTCACATCATTTTTGAACGAAACACGTACTCGTAGCGTTTCCGAAGAACACTTTGCATTTGGATGTAGCGTTTGTTTTTGAATTGGTTGATAATCAGCATATATGCAAGTCAAAAGTTGAATCGAAGTAAACCCCATTAAGAACGAATCGCCCGATCGTCGCCAGCACAGACCGCCGATGGCTAACACCCTGTCTTTCTCTGTATCGATCTACTTGCATCTAGGCCGACGAGTCGCAGCTCCGGCACGGGCACCCAGAATCAAAACGGAGGCGTCTCATTGCCCGCCGGCATTGCGGACGACCAGTCGAAGGACTTTGATTTCGAGAAGACCGAAATGAAGTACGACTCGACGGGCATGTTCCACTGGAGTCCGGCAAAGAGCTTAGAAGACTGCATACTGGTAATGCTGCATAGTAGGTCAGCATCTTAAGCCTTTATTGACATCATATCTCTGCAGGATCGCAACCAAGCGGCCATGACCGTGCTGAACGGCCATGTGGTCGTGTGCCTGTTCGCCGATCCCGACTCGCCGCTGATTGGGCTGCGCAACCTGGTGATGCCGCTGCGAGCGTCCAACTTCCACTACCACGAGCTGAAGCACGTGGTAATCGTGGGCTCGGTGGACTACATCCGACGCGAGTGGAAGATGCTGCAGAACCTGCCCAAGATCTCGGTGCTGAACGGCTCGCCGCTGAGTCGCGCCGACCTGCGGGCGGTCAACGTCAATCTGTGTGATATGTGCTGCATCCTGTCGGCCAAAGTTCCTAGCAACGACGATCCCACGCTGGCCGACAAGGAGGCGATTCTCGCCTCTCTAAACATCAAGGCGATGACCTTCGACGACACGATCGGCGTGCTCAGCCAGCGCGGCCCGGAGTTCGACAACCTGAGCGCCACCGCTGGCAGTCCCATCGTGCTGCAGCGGAGAGGCTCAGTCTATGGCGCCAATGTGCCCATGATAACAGGTAAACTGCATCGCACTAAGTTGGCCGAGTTTGCGAACGACCGAACGAACGTGAGGCTGGCCAGGTAGAGGTTGAACAAGGTTGGGGCTTCTACCAGGGAATACTTGCTGGAAAGGGGGTGTCCGGAATGGGATTTCGGTATGGAGATTGCAGGTTGAAAGTCCTAAAGTGGGGTACTTTCATTATTATGTTCTATATTAAATAAAACATATCAGATCAGGGGGTTTAGAGAGAAAATAATACTTTTAATAATAGCATTTCCAAAATAGGGATATCAGGATATGGGCTCAAGAATCAGGGAATCCAGAATAGAGATTCTAAAATATATGTTAAGAATAGAGATATCAGAATAAAGCTTTTAGATTAAATATAACTTTTCAATAGTGTTTTCTAGATAAAATATTTCCTGGTGGCATGTTATGAAGAAGGGGTTTCAGAATAGATTTTCCACAACAGAATTTTTAGCACAAAAATCCCGGGATTGGTAATCCTGGCCAGCCTCACCCGCCTCCCTCGAAAGCGGTTAAAGTGTGCGCTCTACTAATTGCTTCACATGTTGGTTGTCGTTTAAAGAACTGGTCAATGATAGTAACGTGCAGTTTCTCGATCAAGACGACGACGATGATCCAGATACAGAACTATATCTGACGCAGCCATTCGCCTGCGGCACAGCCTTCGCTGTGAGTGTGTTAGACTCGCTGATGTCCACGGTAATGTCTCTCTCCGATTCCTAACTGGTTTCTCAAGTCTTCTGTGACCCATTGTCTTTTTCTATACCTTAATATACATTATGATTATGATTTATTAACCCGGACAGACATACTTCAATCAAAACGCCTTAACGCTGATCCGCTCACTGATAACGGGCGGCGCCACGCCCGAGCTGGAACTGATCCTGGCCGAGGGAGCTGGCCTCCGGGGAGGCTACAGCACGGTGGAGAGTCTGAGCAATCGTGACAGGTAAATAAATTACTTAAATGTTGTTTAATTTAAGCAAAGTGCTTACCAGGATTAGCATACTTACTTTAGGAAATTGATATGATAAGTTGAAATATCCTGAGATCCTGGGAGTAACTGTGATTTTATTTATAATTCTGACCAGATGTCGAGTGGGTCAAATCTCGCTATACGACGGTCCGTTGGCTCAGTTCGGGGAGTGCGGCAAGTACGGAGATCTATTCGTGGCCGCCCTCAAGTCTTACGGAATGCTGTGCATCGGGCTATATCGATTCAGGGACACCAGCTCCAGCTGTGATGCGAGCAGCAAACGTTATGTAATAACCAACCCACCCGATGACTTTTCACTACTGCCAACAGATCAGGTAAGCTGAATATACTTAACTGCATTTAAAAAACTCGAAATTGCATATCGATATTTTAGATATATGATAATATATCGATTTGTAAATGTATTTATCATAAAATTATCTTGATCTCAAGTTTTGATGACTGTGCTTACAGTCCGTTAAATATATTTTTGATATCATATCAATATTATAGCCATTTTTGATTTTTTCAATATGATAAATCGATTTTTTAGTTAAAATATTTGATGTTATGATGATATATCCATTTGTTAATGTATTTATCGTAAAATTCTTTTGATCTTCACTCTGTCAACTTTAAAGGCTTGTGCTTACATTTAGATAAATAAAAATTCGATATCATATAGATACTTTAAATATTTGCGATTTTATCGATATGATAAAAGAATTTTTAATCGAAATATCGATAATGATATGATCGATAAACTCTCCTACACTGTACTATATTAGTTACTGGATATTAACTAAAGAACCCTTCCTAGGTATTCGTTTTAATGCAATTCGATCCGGGGCTGGAGTACAAGCCGCCAGCGGTACGAGCACCGGCCGGCGGACGCGGCACCAACACACAGGGCTCCGGGGTCGGCGGGGGCGGCTCGAACAAGGATGATAACTCTTGATTGTTACTGTGTAGCGCCTTAACTGATGGTCCTTATTCGTACATTTGAACGATGGAGAAGCTAATCGGATGCAGAGCAGCGCATTGGGGGCACCCACCTAACTACTACCTAACCATATTGGCATAAGATTCACCGAAAAAGATATAGGGAAAAAGACACATTTGTAGGGAATCGAATCGATTGTACCGTGTACAAAAAATAAAATCAAAAGCGATTGTCAACTAGTTAGAAAGACCCAGCAAATCCTGGGTGCCATCGAATGCGTTGCTCTGCCCTTTTATGTGTGTGAAGGCATGCGGCCCGGTGCATTGTGTCCATCCCAACTAACAATCAAGAGACAGCCCCAAGCCAGACCAACAGACGGCCAGAAGAGCAACGGCATCATCAGCAACAACTACAGCCAGTGCCACGTCGACGGCAGGGCCGCCTGTCTCCACACACATAAAAAAGCTAATTCAGATCGGGGCCCCTAAGATCATCAGCCCTGATGTCCATCGTTCAACTGCCAACTGATTGCTTCCCACATCATTCCGTATGCCTTTTTAGAACCTTGAAAATTATCATCTATTATTATCTATATTCGATATAGCTATTATTTTACTTATATTGGTTTATCTTGTATCCTTTGTGTATTTCTATCCATATTATTTTGTAATCGACTTGCCCCAATAAAATATTATTATTATCATTTGAGTTTTCGGTTTGTATTCCCCACTTTAGTTCTCTCCAAGAGCAACAATCATTAGTTATTCTTATGGGTATGTATTTTACGTTAGATATCATTTACACTTAAGAATCGTTTCACTTACATTTACATTTACATTTACATTTTGAGTTCAGTTCATGGCGCTATCATTGCATAAGAACCAATTGACAAATTGAATTCTAAACGAAAATCCATCTCAATGGTGTGACGTAAGCAATTGGGAACCATTAGTGAGGTAAGCTACACATTAAACAAGGAAACAAGCTAATTAAATCAGCGAAAAGAAACTACCAAGTACTGGTACTACCACTACCACTAGGTCTATGTACTCTCATGTCTCAAAAATCTTTCTCTGAGCCGCCGAAAGCGGCCACAACAGACAGCAGAAACTACGCAACAATTTCACACTTAATTTAAACATTTAAACACCAAGAACACAAGAAAACCAATTTGCGTGAGATACAGATACTGAACACGAGATACAGATACAAAGACAGCTACAAGATACAAGCAACAAGATACAAGATACAAGATACAAGGCAATGAGGCTATAAGCAAATGTTGTGCCAGCATAAGAATTCAAAAACTGCATTTAGACGATTCTGAGCATGCGCAAAACGATTTATATAGAGCAGAGAGCATATTGTAATCATTAAACTTTTAAAGTAAACTAAACACAAATATCGATAAACGATTAACGACACTTAAAGCCAACAATCTGCTAACTAATTCGTAGACCTAATTGCAAATACACGCGCTCGACTTGGTCAAGGAAAGCAGGTGAAGCCAGAGCAGAGCTGGATCGAGCTAAATACTAAGCCAAGAATAAAAGCAAAAGAATTACACTTAACTAGAGGAATCTCAGCTTTTTCACTCGATACTCGACACTCAGTCAAGTCGTCAAATTTGCTAATTCTAAATTGAAAACTTCTTACATTCACATCTCTCTACACACAAAACTACATGCAAGTGAGACAAGAACTCTGTAAGTAGCGCATTTGAATCATTATACCACTAATTATATATAGAGGACACCGACCGACACACCTATGCTGGAATATAGAGTGCGACGACGACAAGCTGATGACAAGAGTAGTTAGTAATATTTTTTAGTGTATGTGAATGTGTGCGCTTTTTACCAGCGATTTACGAGCAGCAACTGTGGTGTTCTAAACAAATTTTGATAGATACAAAATCGGTAACCAAAAAATGGCGACAAACGTTATGTTTCTCTCTTCTCTTCTTCTACGACTTCCTGCTGTACATTCTCTCTGAATAAATTCTCTAGATCTAGATCCTTCACGCACTTGCGCTCGAACCGCCGCCAAAAGGGAACGCTTTGTTTTTTGTACATAGCCTGTAAATATGATAAGAAGTATCTCGAACATATGTTATCCTTTGATTCGTTTAACTCTCGTGTATCTCGTGCTGTTTCGTTTCGCTGTTCCAAAAGATATCGGTACCATTTGTAATTTTAAATTTGTTCAAATAAATAAACACTGCCAAAGCGTATAGAAATCACATTAAATGTAGATCAGACAGCCGGGAGCAGGCATTCAGACAGCATTCATTCTAAATAATGGGAAAACCAAAAGCGTAACAAGAAAATGGCACAGAACAGCATTACATGAAAATGATTAAATGAAAACTGAGTTTGTTTGTTTCCACACACAAAATGATTAGCGAATAACAAATTTAAGTAAAACGAATTCGAGCTTTTAAAATTAATATGAGAAAAAAAACCAAAGATATAAACAGTTGATAAGTGAAAGGCGAACTAAGAAGAGCGGATTTCAATTTCGTTTTATATACTTATATATTTGATTTGTAGTGGATTTTTGTGTAGCCTAGGCTTACCCACAACGTAAAGATTTAAAACAAAAATATGTGAATATTATGCGCCTTCGAAATTTATGTAAACGTGTATGTAGCCGTGCAGTGTGAGAAACATTTAAACTCCATTAAAAGTAAACTTAAAGCTAATGGTAAACGTAATCGTAAACGTAAATAGACAAGTGTAAATGTTAACGAATCGAGAGCATAGCATAGCTTAGCATATTCATAAGACGACTAGATATCGGGCCGAGCAGTTCATATATTGTTAACGATAAACGTAAATATAGTAATTAAATCGACAAACAAAACGCATTTGCAATCCTAAAATAAAACGAGAAATCGATAACGATTAAAATAGAGACGAGAGGCGTAGCGAAAACCCAAAAGTTAAACATAATTTTTAAATGAATAAAACTAGTTATTAAATTTATAGAAGACCCTCACTCACACCCCACACCTCACACACAGCCACACTAATACAAATACTAGTACACCAACACACACACACACACTCACACTCGACAGCGATGAACCCAACAACAAGAACAAAATGAACTCTCGATGTTGTGAAACTTGATAAAATCATGTTTACGCTATAGCCGGTCTACATAAAAAGTCTACAATAAAAAGGAAATGCAAGTAAAAACATACTCAGCCACAAAACTAACTGCAAAAAATATATCCAAAAATATAGAAAAGAAGAAATCCCGCTGACAAAGCTGCCGCCTTTCCCGCATTTTGGATTCCCCCATTTGAAAGTAACTTCGATTGTTTCAATTTCAAACCACATTTCCGAGCAGCTTTGTTCACAAAACAATGATATATATATACACCATACATATATATATTAATTATGTCGCATAAAACTACTCAATGCCGTATAAACTAAATGTAAGAGCAAAGGTTTTTCTAGAAAATTCGTCAATAAAAAGCCACAAAAAAATATAAAGTAAAATATATTATCATACTCGTAAATGTGAAGCTATGCAGCATTTTACTGTAGTTAGATTTTTTGTATAGAATCAACGTTCGCAGCTAAAAACCAAAACGAAAACCCAAAAACAAAAACTAATATGATAATTTTACAGGTTTAAGGCAGCAGCAGGAGAAAATGTTCATTTTTTTAAGGAATAAAGATATTACAACAAGATATCATAATTAATATAAAAAAATAGCAAATAAAATCCACAAAAAAAAAACAGAAAACAAAACGAAAAAATATTTTTTATAATTTCGCAGCACTTTCACATGATACCCGCACACATATACACATCCAATGGTGTGTGGTAAAAAAATATTGTATAAATTATGCAGCCCAAAAAAAATGCAAATCATATTATTGACGACATTATTGTAGTTACATTTTTTAGTTTTTAATTGCTATTTATATGAAGTATATTTACACAACGGGAAACGTAAACGTAGACATAATTAAAAAACGTAAAGCGATAAAAAATCATTTATTTATATTTAACAAACAAAAATAAAAGTAAAAAAACCGAAAATAAACCGAAATCAGAGCAGAAAGCTTAAAATGACAAATTAGTTTAGACTAAAGCGGCCCGAAAAGGCAACAAACAGCAAATAAATAAAATTTTAAATAACAAATTAAAAAAAGCTAAATGCATATTTTAAACATTTGTCTAAAACGCAACCGAAAAACAAAAACAAAACAAATGATAAATGTATGAAATAAAAGGTATAATAATAATATTATGTTGTTAATGTTTAAAAAACCTTGTTAAAAATAATATTTCAAAATAAAATATAAATACTGAAAAAATACAATGGCGATGTACCGACCACATTTTTGGCAGCATTATGAAAGTGAAATTTTGATGAGTTATGGCCGAAAAGTTTGGGCCGACCAATATTGACCCACATAAGGCGGGGGAGCGCTATAAAATTCCAATGACCAATTGCGTTTAGAAATTGGGCGTCGCGCCCTGCATAAAATGCCGCCAATTACTTACACTTGGGAGCGTTTCATAAGCACACAAGGCTCATTATCATCGAAGGGCCTTGGGTAGGCAGCGAAAATAAGTGGCCAACGGGTAGGGTAAGCTCAAAGGGCTCTCTGTGGGCTGTGGAAAATGCATGCATTCGTTTTTTAGGACAACCTAAGAGTCGGTCGGCATTAGCATAAGATGTCGCTTAAAAATCATTCCAAGTTTTCGTCAAATACCAGAGCAGGCAGCTGTATCACTTTGGCATTTTAAATAATTAAATTTAATTAAATTCGACCTGTTTTGGCGCAATCAAGAGTTTGATTTTAGCTCTAGGCTTGCAACGTTAAATAAAGAAACGATAATAGCAAGAATAAAAAGGTAAGATCCAGTATTTGTAAATAAATAAGTTAAAATAATTATTTATAAAGAAGAAAAAACCTTTATAAAAAATTAAATGAAAAGAGAAACATGATCCCTTAAATTTGTTTCAACAATTTCATATATAAACTATCTTTGCAACCTATTTTATATAATTTAAAGCTATTCTTCTATTAGTTCTGGCTTTTGTTGTAAATAATATATTGCTACTCCATATTTGCAAATAAGTTTTACAATTGTAGCCAGTAATCATTCTTTCTCAATACATTTCCATTTTTCTGTGGAGATTTTAGAGACTGTTCTACCCGTTTGCCCACTGTGCCTGCCACATGTCGTAATGTCAATCGAGCTGGCTTTGCTCCTGTTTGCTACCAATGGCAACAGGTGGCAGGCATCGGCCTGAAACAGAGCTAAGCTGGAACTGGAGCCCATCTCCGGTTCATGTGCGCCTGGTCCGCATTGCTTTTTAAGGTAAAGAGCGACTGCTGACGAGCGACAACAAGTTCGTTGCCTAAGTCTTTTGTTTTTCCCGAGTCCGAAGTCGCTGCCTCTGGCATTGCCGCTGCAGTTGCTGTTGTTTTCCTTTCTTTCTTTCTTTCGGTGGCCAAGAACAGTAGTCCGAAGCAGTCAATGGCAAAAACACTTTCGTTTGGCGCTTCCATTGTGCTCTGTGCGCGATTAATCGTTCACATTTGCGGCCAATTCATGTTGCTGCCCATTGCTGAGCGTTGCTGGTCGCGTGCTGCGCTTTGGCCGTTGCAAACGAGTTCCGACCACTTTCTTTGCGGCGCTTGCGCACTTCCAGTGGCGGTTGGCTGTTCCAGTGTAGCTCCAGCGGATCGGCACATGGTTTTTGTCCGGGCCCGCCGACCGACTGGCACTCAGTTGTCTACGCGACTTGAACAGGTGCGGACGTCTCGCAGCTCCGAATCGCTTGAAAACCGAATCCCGAAACCGAAGCCGAAACCGAATTCTGGGTATTGTCTTCTTTTGCGTGCGTGCAGTTGGAACTGAAGAAAGCGCTCGCGGCGCTCGCTGACATGAAGTTAATTGACGTGATCATCTACCTAATTGCCATCTTGATCTTCATCTACTTGCTGCTGGAGTAGCAGAGGAAGAAGCCGAAAGTCACTCAACTTACTCTACTCTCTGCCCAGAGCTTTCTACAACCCCAACAGCGCCGCAGGTCGACAATTAAAACAACATTATTAAATCCAACGAAAACCTCTGCAAATCTTCAAGAGATGAGGGTAAGTGATTCACGCCGCGATCTCGGGTTTGATAACCACAATTAGTGGTTATTAAAAAGCCTCTCACTGCGCAGGCCGTAAAAAATAATAGATTGGATTTAATTCCAATGCAAATGCAATGGTATTTCTCTTAAGCCGCGTGCAACGACTTCGACTTCGACTCCAGCTCTAGATTCACCTTCACCTTCGTCGAAGCCCATTCCAACGAGACAATGCCGCAGCTTCTTCAATTGAATTGCGATTGTCGCTGCCGTGAATATTTGACAAATTGTAATGTGTGCCGGCAAGGCGAGCACTTTCATTCGCAATGAGAGCACTGGATGCGCCGAGTTTCGCCAAGATCCATCCAGATCCACAGCTCTAGACAATGGATGGCGATGGCTTTACGTGCACCAATTACACTGGCTGCTGCCCGCCTGCTCGCCTGCCTTTGCCTCGATGTGCAGCGGGCTTGAAAATAAAATGCTTACTTGCCGCTAAAATAAAAGTTGCATTTCGAGTTGCAATTTGGGTTAACCGCACCGTTGTATATGGCCGTCGCGACGTCGTCGTCGCTGGTGACAGGCCGCTGATCAATAGTTCCGCCTGTGGCCGCCGGCCAGTGGTTAGGAAAATCCTTTGTCCAGTTCATTGGCACCGGCACTGGGCGCGAAAGGAAACCCGAAATTATTTGAATTCCAGGCGTGGCTGGCTTACATCCGTCTCCTGGCAGTTCATTCATCCCAGCTGGTGTCTGAGGCATTTGCATATGATTATGCATACCGCAGAGGCGACAAACTAACTAACCACTCTATAAACAATAAGCCACCAATTTGCCACCAATTACTGGTATTGCCCCGCCTCTGGATTGCTGCATTCGGTGGCTCTTTTTGCGTGGCGATTAAGCAAACCCGGCACGTAATCAATAACGATACGTATTGGAGTCGGTTAGGCATTTCACCCCATTGATTGACGTCTGGCTAACGGCATACAGTACATTGTCATTGTCATTTTCATTTTCATTGCCGCTGCCGCTTCGTTGGAGCTCAGCAAGTGAAATTGCCACGTCCAGTTGCTGCCTCAAATTACCGACTTCCACTTCGATCGACCAAGACCCAGGCTGGCCAAGCAGAGAGCGGGATACTCCTTCTTTGAAACTTAAATAATCGAAGAAAGAAGAAGATAGATACTGTACAAAATGGTTTATCAATTCAGATTTGTTTGAGAACAGACTATTTTCTTTTGAATATACTTAAAATGAGGAGCTTTGCTCAGAACACTTGCTGTTTTATAAACTACCACCCGGATTCAGTCTCACCTAAGTCCCAAGTTTCATTTTAACCCTCTGTAAAAAATGCTACAAAAAACGGTATGACGGGTCAATGAGTTTATAATATAAACCCAAAGAAATGATTTTTTAATTTTAAAATAGAGCACAGCAGTTTTAGAAAGCATAGCGAACGTATTTCCCTAACTGAACTCTTAAATAAATATGTTTACTGTGCTGATACTTTGAATTTATTCAATTTATTCTTTTATTTTTACCAAATTCCTAATAAAAAATCATAAAAATGTAAGAAATTACACCATAAACATATTATATTAATTAATTCAATAAACAACGATGTCTTTAGGGCATTCCTTCTTTTCCATATTTGTTAAACCTATTTGGTTATATTTCTTTCGTTAAAAATAATAAGTAGACATCCCTTTCCATCATGCATCTATCTCCCACTGATATCAGGTTTCTATTTGGCGTCAACCATAAAATCAATTGGAAAATCCATAAAGAAATGCAGTTAATTAAAGTGTTACAATCACAGTCACCAAACCACAATACCCGCCGAAAACGTAAACAACCTGACCGTCGCGATGACAATTACAGAACGAAGACATTTCGATATTCAACTTTTCACTTTCATTCTACGGCATTGCGGACTGAAAGTTTAATCAGGCAGCCAAGCGGGGAAAATGGGCAAAGTATTATGGCATACCCCTGTATAAATATATATATATTCCAACAGTATGGAAGATACTTTGTTGGCTCGTTTGCTTAAGCAGCTTTGGTTAAGTAGTCAGCGGCAGGCGACGTGATAAAATTTTAGAAAACCGCCAATTTGTTCAAATTAAGGCCATTACAGTTTTGTTGCCGTCCAGCGGTTACACGACCCGCCCGCCCCTTTCGCCGGGCTTAGAAAGTTTTTACTTTTTTTCGATGGCTTCTTGTTCGATGATGGACTCGTAAAATAATTACGTTTTTTTTATTAAATGCTCTTTGACATATGCCGCCTTTCTTCTTAAATAATTAAATTATTTTACTTAATGGTTTTTGAACACCAACAGCCTTTCCTTGTGCTCGCCCTGCTTGTGGCTCTGGCCAACTGTGAGCCGCCGTTGTACGCCGACAAACAGCGTCCGCTGGTCTTCACCAACTGGCCGCCCCAGAGTGCCAAGCAGCTGGGACGCCCCGCCGCCGCTGGAGGACCCGGTGGCAAACAGCGCACCCTGGTGGTCCAGATCCGCAGCGATCAGCCAGTTCCGCTGGTCCTCAAAGGTCGTCCAGGTCACGGCCATGCCCACACTCATGCCCATTTGGCCCACGCTCACTCTGTGCATCCTCATGTCCTGACACAACACCCCCATTCGCATGCCCACCTTCACGCCCACCCGCTGATCCATGTGGCCCAGCATCCGCATGCGCACCAGCTGCAGCACCTGCGCGGAGCTCGTCCCATTAAGCTGAGTGCTCCTATGTACCTGAAACCCGCAGGCGCCGTGCGTAAGCCCCTGAAGATCAAGCTGAACAACGTCAAGCCCAAGGCGAAGCCTAGCTTTGGCTACGACAAGCCCTTCAAGTACGAGAAGCCCACGGCGGTGAGCTACAGTGAGCTGCAGCATCTGCCGGTAAGTTGAGATGTTGGGGAGATCCCAGGAGTGGTAGTAGCTCTTATTATTAACTGGGAGATGGAGGATTTATGAGATAAGTCAACTAAGGGTTAGAAGTTCTAACTTAGAACTGAATTAGTTTCGAATCCTGATTGGTGATAAAGTTTAGGTGATTTCTACAGATCATAACTTTAAAACGAATGCAGTTTTATCAACATTTCATCTTATATTTAAATTAATTGAAGGCTCTCTTTAATCAATTTCGATGGCAACTTAGTAGATATTTTTGATTTATTTAATAATAGGCCTAACTAAAGTAAAACCAATTCCAATTGCAAGCCAAAAATAGCCATTACTCATGGGGCAAAAGCACTTACTTAGTTTCACTCCGCGCACACGCTCACCACACCGCCAGACATACAAACATATAACATGAATCCAAACATGCCGATCCCCCAACAGCTGGACACGCACAACAACTTCAACACCGAGCACTTTGCACCCATTTACACGGTTCCCGCACCGAATCTGGCCCTGCACGGCAACCACCTGGATGTGGAGGACGGGCATCTCGACACCGCCGCCTACCATTACACGCCCCCATCCCAGTCCCAGTTCCCGTCCTCGTCCGCTCGTCCCCAGACATACCTGCCGCCGAAGTACAGTGTGCATGAGGACGAGACCAATGACCAAACCATCCGCGATCCCATTTCGGGTTCGCAGAAACTCTTTGCCCCAGATCCGGACCCCTCGCTGCCCACGACCAAGATTCGTCCGTCCACCGAGTCCTTCAACACGCCGACCAACAACAAGCCGCTGCCCTCGGACGTCCAGAGCAATCATTTGCCCGCCCAGCCGCTGGTCCAGATTGTGGGTGCCCAGGCGGAGGCCCAGACGGCGCCACAGATCTATCCCATCCAGTATGCCCAGCCGGCGGCGGCGCAACAGCTCCAGCCGTTCTTCGCCGCCGCCATTCCGGCGGCCAACATTCCCATCTACAACCCCACGTACCTGGTGACGCAGTCCAACCAGCTGTACACGCAGCACAAGCAGCAGCTCTTCAAGCCCAGCACGGAGCCCGTGGTGGAGTCGGGCTACGTGAACGCTGACCTCACCCAGGAGGTGGCCAGCAACGGGCAGATCCTGCAGGCGGCCAAGGACCCGCACCACAACATCCATCCTGTGCTGGACTCGGCGCCGCAATACGCCGCTCTGATCGCTGCTCCGGCTCTGGGTGAGCCCGCGGAGAGTGCCTACGAGACGGCCGCCTTCCACCTGCCCAATGTGGCCTCGGCAGCGATCCAGTCCACGGCTCCGGAGGGCGGCTTCGTCGTGTCCAACTACTACGGCCACGCCCACGACTCGTCGCAGCTGCTGCAGGCGTATGCGGAAGAGGAGGCGCGCCGCCAGCAGCTGGAGACGGAGCAGGCGGCCATCGAGCTGCAGAAGCAGCAGCAACTGCATCTCGAGGAGCTGAAGGCCCAGGCCCAGGAGCAGCAGCATCAGCACCAGCTGCATCTGGAGGAACTGCGCGCCCAGGCACAGTACCAGCAGCAGCAGCAACAGCAGTTTGAGGAGCTGAAGGCCCAGGCCCAGGAGCAGTACCACCAGCAGCAGCAGCAGCAGCAACAGTTGCAACTCTTGCAGCTGCAGCAGCAACACCAGCAGCTCCAGCAGCCTGTGCAGCATCATCCGCAGCCGGTGGCCCAAGATCCATCGGCGGTGGCATTCGAGGAGCACCAGCGACTGGTGCAGCAGCAACTGGGAAGCAACACGCCGCTGCGCATTTTTGTGCCCGACGAGGAGTCCACTTCAGAATCGGTGAGTTTGGAAATCGAGTTACTTGGAATCGAAAAATTCAAGAGTGTTTCCTGTCTTTTTTTTACCTAAAGCGCCTGCAAAAACGATCGGATCAAGTGAAGAAGGGCACCGTGGAGGATGTGCACAGCCTGATCGAGAGCAGCAGTGAGGCAGATTCAGCCAAAGATTTGTTCGAGGTCTCCACCTCTGTCGAAGTTGCGGGCGAGCATCTAGCGGCCAGCAGTAATTAGTTAAGGCACAAATAGTCTTCCACGCTGTTCAAAAATATTTATTTACACACTCATTTGTAAAAACGCATTCATATAGCGAGCAGTCGGTAGTTTAATAAACATAATCCTTAATTTATTCAAATTTCCATACGTTACTTTCTGAAAATATCGATAACGATATATCGTTTGGGGTGACCAGCGCTCGATTTCGATTCGCATAGTGGTATATTTTGGTATAATTTATAACAGTTTAATATTTATCTGCATTTCACTTCACGCCAAAAGATTACGTATTTGTTCAGCTAACTTTATTTGATTCGCTAAAAATTACTTAAATGTGTGGAAAAAAACACTTTAAAACACAAGATTCTTCTTCGAATAAGACTACGTTACCAAACAAATGCAATAACGTTGAACCATCCACGCAAATGTATAAGCTATTCAATAAATAATACCAGAAAAATAGCTAAA